>JBAKBP010020022.1:0-43421 GCA_037953745.1 Lithodes maja
ATATATATATTGAACAGCCATGGGGACATTACACACCCTTGCTTTAACCCAACATTCAGATCAAAGAACTCACTCTGCTCTTTCTCCACACGTACTGATGCCTATGCACCCTCATACGTGCTCTTCACTGCTTTCAGCAACTTGCCGTCTACTCCGTATATTCTCAGTATTTTCCACAGACCTTCTCTATCAACTCTGTCATAGGCCTTCTCTAAGTCCATAAAGGCAGCATACAACTTATGTCCTTCAACCCGCCCTGCTCGTCACCTATCCATTTCTCCGTTCTCACTCTCACTCTCTCAATCACTACCCTACTGTACTGTAAACCTTCCCTACTACGCTTAGAAGGCATATTCCCCGGTGGTTACCACAAACTCCTCTTTCCCCTTATACAGGGGGACTATTATGCCTGTCTTTCAGTCATCCGGTGCTCTCCCCTTCTCCCATGCTAGTTTACACATTTTCCATACCCATTCGGTCACTATCTCACCACCATACCTCAGCCAGAAGTCTGTCAATGGTTGACATCTTGGGTGTAAAACAGACAGGTCTCATACCTTTTAGCAAGTGGTTTCAAATTCTATCTATTTATTGCCAGATGCCATGATCCCCGAAGGTGTGGCCACAAATGTATCGCCCCCATGCACCACTGTCCCTAGTCAGTCTATGCCCCTCCTCCCATGCAACACCGTTTTCACGCATATACTTCTTAACTCCATACTTACACCTCTCTCTCGGTCTACCTCACCCTCTCTGTCACACTTCACTCTCTCGCTTCCCATACGTTACACGTTGCCAAACCATCTCAATGTGTTCCTTTTCACACTTTCCAGATCTACATTCACACCACACCACTCTTGTAATTTCACATTTGTCTGTCTATCCCTCCATGTAACTCCGCAAGTAACTAATTTCCACCCCTCTCACTCATGGTTTCTGTCTCTCCAACAACATCAATGCTTCAATCACTCATACGTCAATGTCGGGATAACCAAACTATCATACAAGGACTTCTTACTTCCATGCTGACAAACCCTATTTCTTGTTACTGCTTTCAGCGTTCCTACAACCCTCTTCCGCACTTCTTCCTCCATACTCCCGTCTTTACTCGACACACTGCACAGCACAAATACTTAAATGAGCTGACATTCTCCTTAACCTGACCATTCAACCTCACCTCACACTCTGTGACATCACCCCTTTCAAGGACCATAACCTTACTCTTCCCCTCATTTTCCTTCAGATTCCATTTTCACACACTATTCTAAACATACTTATCAAATTTGTATCAATAATATATGAGCAATGACAATAGTAAACAATACAACACCATGGTAGTTGTTGCAGTCTTGGTGATCCCCTATCCCCCTACCAGCCTGCCATGCAGAAGTCAGGCCGGCCGCTGCATACAACCTGTGGACTATTGTCTTGCCCTCAGCTATCAGATGCTTTCCCAACCTTCAACCAAGCCACAGCCTCCTTAACCTCAGCAAAGTATGATGGGTTTATCGTGGATTGATAGATCAGCAACTAATGGCTAGTCATTTAATAGTTATTTTGCTTGCCAGGAAGAGCAGCCATGTACTGCCACTCAATGTACTGTATTCACCCCAGCAGGCCCTACACTTACAGTTGGCTATTATCATCCAATGGAACTCTGCCAAGTGCCATGTGTATTGAACCTTTGGTCTGCTTACCAAACCCTGAAGAAATTTTGCTTTAAGTTTGCATAGCAGATGGGAGAATTGCATCACAATAAAAATTAATACATTCATTAATTTTTCCAGATCGCTATTCACTTTCCAGTCTCACCAATTAAACTACCATATACAGTATTACCATAGGTAAGGATAATGACCTTAAATACAGATGATTAGGCAAGGTGAGACTATATAGACAGCAAATAATGGACATATCTTAACAGATGTGGACATAAGTTACATTATTTCAGAATGGCATCTGGTGTAAACAGAGTATACAGATGGAATAAATAATGGGAAAGTGTTAAGTCTTTGAAATGAAAGATATTCTGTAAGAAAAAAATAAAATGTCTGGATAAAGTAGTATGGAAGCATTTCTGCCAAGGATATTCAATATTATGATAATTTTAATGATAGCAAGAAGCTAAATGAACTATTTCTCATAAATACACAACTACATTGGTTCAGTTAAGAGTTATTAATTCTTTATTGGACAACATAAGTGACTATCTATCTATCTATCTATTGCCGGACGCCTTACTCCCCTTACGAGGGTGGCCATACACAGAATGCCCCCAAGCGGACCTATTCCCTGTGAGAGGGACAACCCGAGCCAGTTTAGTGAAGGACTTACAGGATTGACCACTCGATTTAGGATCCGTCCGACTCCGAGGCCCTCTGTGTATCTTGTTAGCACTATTTTTCTACAGTGGTGTTTGGCTAATCCATCCACTAACCTGCCTTACCCTTAGGTAAGCAGTATGGATTTGTATCAGGTTTACTCCCCTAGACAGGTTGCCAACCAAGGCTGACGAGTCCCATCCACCCGGATTTGTATAAGGTTGTCTTCCCTAGATGAGTTGCCTACCAAGGCTAACGAGTCATAAGTGACTACACTTTAGTTATATGGAATCCTAAGGTATTTTTATCTTAACTGTGTTTCTTTTTTTAGCCTATACAGTAAAATTAGTCTGTGATAATCAATAATGCCGGTACCAGTTTCTATGTGTGACCAATCCACCATGAAAAATATACAATAGCCTATATCTACAATAAATGTACAGTAAAATTAAATGTTAAATAATACATCATAAACCAATTTTTACATCTTTATTTATGACAAATTTACTTAACATTAAATTGCAGTGTGAAAATAGCAATTATTGTGATTGTATCACAGCACACAAGTATTAAAATTAGCACCAATGTCAATTACACCAAGGGCAAAGGGGAAAGAGGAGTGTGTGGTAACCACCGAGGAATATGTCTTCTAAGCGTAGTAGGGAAGGTATACAGTAGGGTAGTGATTGAGAGAGTGAGAGTGAGAACGGAGATATGGATAGGCGACGAGCAGGGAGGTTTTAGGAAGGGAAGAGGATGTGTAGATCAGATTTTTACCCTGAATTGTGTTGTGGAGAAGTATCTGGAGAAGAAACAAAAGGTGTATGTTGCCTTTATGGACTTGGAGAAGGCCTATGACAGAGTGGATAGAGAAGGTTTGTGGAAAGTACTTAGAATATACGGAGTAGAGGGCAAGTTGCTGAAAGCAGTGAAGAGCATGTATGAGGGTGCAAAGGTGGCAGTACGTGTGGAGAGTGAGCAGAGCGAGTTCTTTGACCTGAATGTTGGTTTAAAACAGGGGTGTGTGATGTCCCCGTGGTTGTTTACTGTATATATGGATGGAGTTATGAAAGAAATACTATCAAGAGCAGTGGATGTTGGTGTATCGCTGAAAAGGGAGGGAATTGAGTGGAAGCTACCTATACTGCTGTTTGCAGATGATACAGTTCTGATGAGTGATAATGAATGGGAGTTGCAGGGTCTGGTAAATGAGTTTGGAATAGTGTGCGAAAAACGGAATTTGAAGGTAAATACGGGGAAGAGCAAGGTTATGGTCTTCGAAAGGGGTGAAGTCACAGAGTGTGAGGTGAAGCTGAACGGTCAGGCTATGGAGATCGTCAACTCTTTTAAGTATCTGGGCAGTGTGTTGAGTAAAGATGGGACTATGGATGAAGAGTGCGGGGAGAGGGTACAACAGGGGAAGAGGGTTGTAGGAACGCTAAAAGCAGTAACAAGAAATAGGGTGGTCAGTATGGAAGTGAAGAAGTCCTTGCATGACAGTGTGGTAATCCCGACACTGACTTACGGAAGCGAAGCATGGACGTTGGTTGAGAGACTCCGACCAAGAGTGAGAGCAGTGGAAATGAATTACTTAAGGAGTGCGTGCGGAGTTACATGGAGGGATAGACAGACTAATGAGGAAGTAAGAAGGAGGTGTGGTGTGGAGGTAGATGTGCTGGAAAGTGTGAAAAGGAACAACTTGAGATGGTTCGGCCATATGGAACGTATGGAAAGCGAGAGAATGACTAAGAGGGTGTACGAGAGCGAGGTGGAGGGACAGAGGGGGAGAGGTAGACCGAATATGAGGTGGAAGGATGGAGTGAGGAACTACATGAACGAAGGCGGTGCGGATGTGAGGGGCGTCGACTGACTGGGGACAGAGGTGCATGGGGGCGGTTCGTTCGTGGCCACCCCTTTGGGGATCACGGCGTCGGGCAATAGATAGATAGATAGACCAATGTCTTACCCTGTACCTTACATGACTACTGTACTGTATTTTAGACTATGAAACTGAAGTGCTTCACTTTACTAGCAGACCTTCGTCTACAGTAGGGTAAAACAAAAATAATAATATAAAATATAAAAAATAAATAGAAGTGATTTAGTGAATCAGTCCCTTAAATACTGCCAATCATTTGAACATTTAGGCCAGGCCTAACATAAGCTGGCTTGGACCTTAAAAAAGGATCAATACAGTAAAGTATTAGTATACCACATATTTTTCGGCTTTTTAAAACGCTAACTATTGCTCAACAATTACCCCTCTACCTGCGTCTTACGAGTTGAAATTTAGGTACAGTACAGTACAGTACTTGTGTCGGGAATGCCTTCTAAATCATGATCCATGAGTTATCTAGTGTAAGTTTCAAAGAACTAGCAATGCTACATTCCATTATGCCTAGCTTTTACTGACCTAATATTCCATGATAAATAGACTTGGGAATGTTTCTGGGCCGCTATACTACGTAAAGTTCTGGATGTTAATGTAGCAAATAGAGTACTGTACAGTACTGGTATTTTATCAAGTACTGTACAGTATAAAGAAATAATTATGAAGTTAGGCTCTGTCTCGAGTCGGCCACCCCCAGCATGGTGTATGTGCCTGTGTATATACAGTACATACATACAAGAACTTTTGGAAAATATGATAGATAAACAGTGCTATCAAGTGAGGTTCAGTACTTAGATGACAACATGAAGAACTTATAAGGCCCAGAGATTACTGAATGAAGCTTTCTAGATCTTGTTTTTTTTATTATTCTTTACCACAGTAGATGACAGCACCTAATATACATAGATATTGTTGAACTCAGGAACCCTGGGATCACCTATGAAAAACCACAGCTGCTTGGCGAAGACTTGAAGCCAGGAACAGTTGGTCTGCAACCAGCGACATTATCGACTCTGCTATGCCTTGCATTATCTGTAGATGAATACTTTTGTTAATTTTTTGGGAATTCTGCATAAAACTTTTTGAATCACCAATATCAACGATTTTGGTCACTAGATACGTTAGTCATCATACTATCCACTGCATATTTTGAAGATTGGAGGGCATTTTATGATTTGCAGGTAGCTGGAAGTGGCAGATCCCACTTCGGACAATAAATTAGATTAGGTCAAGTTATTGTAATCTACACTAGCCTAACGTAGTGTCCTCAGTGGGAGCTGCTGCTAGCTGACAAAGAAGAGGGGAGGGGGGGGGGGGGGAAGGATGCCATAAAAATTCACAACAATCTTCAATGACGTATCCAGTAAACAGTGACAACAAAAGTTGTCGATACTAGCTACACAACAATGGATGCAGATTTACTATAGAAGCGCATCCTCTACATCAATGGGAGTATCGGGGTAAATGCGCGGGATGGATGTAGTGTTCGGGCGTACGGTCATCATGTTTACATAGGTCGATCGCCGCGGTTAAGTTAGGGGTCTATTTTGACGGCAATTTTTGTCGGTTATTTGCCCCCTGCTGGCAATATATATGATAATGACAATATGTCATGGAGGGGGGGGGGGGGGGGGTGAGGGGGGCAAAGCCCGGGTAGAATGTAGAGTTCGGGTGTACCGCCAGCCTTGTTTACACTATGTGGAACGGCGTCAGATGTTTGCCATCTTGTACCCGTCTATTTTGACTGCCTGATACAATAATATGTTGAGGGGAGGCTTAGCCCCCCCCTCACCCACCCATGACATATTGTCATCATCATATATATTGCCAGCAGGGGGCAAATAACAGAAAAACAATCGCCCTCAAAATAGACACAAAGTTAACCACGGCGATCGACAAATGTAAACATGACAGCGGTGGGGAAGGCGTCGGACGCTTGCAACATATTCCTGTCTATTTTGAATGCCATTGGATACAATAATATGTAGAGGGGGGGAGGGGGGGGGAGAAGCCCCCCTTGACATATTGTCATCATCATATATATTGCCAGTAGGGGGCAAAAAAAAAAAAAAAAAAAAAAAATCGCCGTCACAATAGACGCGAAGTTAACCGCGGCGATCGCCCTATGTAAACATGACGACCGTGCGCCCGGAGTCTACATCCATCTCCCAAGCCCCCCCCTCAACATATTATTGTATCCAATGGCAGTCAAAATAGACGGGAACATGATCGCCAGCGTCCGCCGCCACCGTCATGTTGACATGGTCGATCACCGCGGTTAAGTTTGTGTCTATTTTGCTGGCAATATATATGACGATGACAATATGTCATGGGGGGGGGGGGGTGAGTGGAGGCCCTCAACATAATATTGTATCCAACGGCAGTCAAAATAGACGGGAACATGATGGCAAGCGTCCGCCGCCGCTCCGCGTAGTGTAAACAAGGCGGGCGGTACGCCCGAACTCTACATTCTACCCAATCGTGCACCGTAACAATAGAAAACGAGGGTAAACTCGAACGCGAGGTCGTCAATGCCCACACATAATTTACTGTATCATAAATTTAGCGTTTCCATTCAAAATTTAAGTATTGTATGGGTCTCAAATGCCATCTCATATAATTTGGAATAATTTTTAAAACAAGGAAGCGTAAGGCCCCAAGCTAAAGAATTACGATTAAAGTTTAAGCTGAAAACTATAGGCCTATTATTGTTTTAGAATGATTAAATTGATACTGTATTATGGTATTTTTTAATAAGGGTCCCATAATTTATTAAGAAATGTAAACAGGCTTTTCTGATGTGATTATAATTTGACTTTAATTTCTGCCCAAATTCACTTGTTACCTAATAATAACTGATAAGGATGGCTATAGCGGTCGTACACGTCGCCTTGTATACATAAGTCGTATGAACGAAGTTACGTTCGCGTCTAATCATGACATTATTGCGAGTGTCCGCGTAGTGTAAACAAGGCGGGCGGTATACCCGGTAACTACATTCTTGCCTATAGGCTATTACCAGCAGGGAGCAAATTACAGCTGGCTGTGGGATACTTTTGGAAACATAAAATCAAGGTAGGAGTTGTGTTACGGCGTACCATCCGCTTTGTTGTTCTTGTCGTTCCCTAAGCTGCCTGGCCGAACAGCCTTGGCAGGGTTTGTTTACTTAGTTACACGCTCGCAATTACATTCGCGTCTTAATTTGACTGCTATTTTTTACCCCTGCTGGTAATATACTGTATATGATGATGACAATAAGTCATAGGGGGTGAGGGAGGTAAAGCCCCCCTCAATCCATTATTGAATCCCATGGCCAGGTGTTTGGTAGGCCTAAACTGTTTTGTTACCGGCCGTGGTATACAGTAATGGCTTGAGGGGGGCTTTGCCGCCTCCATCCCCCCATGACTTATTGTCATCAACTCATTATACTACCGGTACCATATACATTACCAGCAGGGTCAAATAACACCAGTCAAATTTGACGCGAATGTAACTGGGAGCGTGCGACTATGTAAACAAAGCGGACGAGATGCCTGCTAACACAACTCAGTAAGAGTTGTGTTAACGAGCGTACGCTACTGTCCGTGGAAAGAATGTTAAGTGCGGGCATACCGCCAGCCTTGTTTACACTATGTGTAGTGGCGTCGGACCTTTGCCATTATGTTCCCGGCTATTTTGACTGCCTTTGGATACAATATTATGTTGAGGGAGGGCTTTGCCCCCCTCACCCCCCATGACATATTGTCATCATCATATATATTGCCAGCAGGGGAAAATTACCGAAAAAATCGCCGTCAAAATAGACGCGAACTTAACCACGGCGATCGACAAATGTAAACATGACGGCGGCGGCGGCGGGGGAGGCGTCAGACCTTTGCAATCATGTTCCCGTCTATTTTGAATGCAATTGGATATAATAATATGTTGAGCCCCCTCACCCCCCCATGATATATTGTCATCATCATATATATTGCCAGCAGGGGGCAAATAACCGAAAAATTCACCGTCAAAATAGACGCCAAGTTAACCTTGGCGGTCGCTCTATGTAAACATGACGACCGTACGCCCGAACTCTACATCCATCCCCTGTCCGCTTTGTTTACAATTTACATAGTCGCAAGCTCGCAGTTACATTCGTGTCTAATGCTATTATTTGCCCCTGCTGGTAATATATATGATAATGACAAGAAGTACTCAACAGTAAATTGGCAGATGATGTTTAACATTGACAAATGCAAGGTATTAAAGATAGGGAAGATGCATACAAATGTTAAATATAAACTAGCTAATATGGAATTAGAAAACTCGAATTGTGAGACAGATCTAGGTGTGTTTGTTAGCAATGATTTGAAGCCTAGACAACAGTGTATAAGCGTTCGAAACAAGGCAAATAGGATTCTCGGGTTCATCTCTAGGAGTTTGAGTAACAGAACTGCTGATGTTATCTTAAAACTTTACTTGTCATTAGTGAGACCCCATATGGATTATGCTGTTCAATTTTGGTGTCCTTATTACAGAATGGACATAGATTCATTGGAGAGAGTACAACGTAGAATGACAAAAATTATCCATAATATTAGAAATCTTCCGTATAAAGAAAGGTTGAAGAAATTAGGCTTAGCCTACATTCGTTAGAGAGACGCAGAGTTAGAGGGGATATGATAGAGGTGTTCAAGTGGGTTAGTGGGATTAACAAAGGGGACATGACAAATGTACTAAAGCTCAGTGATAGCGAAAGAACTCGTACCAATGGTTTCAAATTAGATAAATTTAGTTTCAGAAAAGATATAGGCAAATATTGGTTTGGTAACAGAGTTGTAGATGGGTGGAATGGACTACCAAGTGCTATAGTGGGATTAAAAACGATAGGGAGCTTTAAGATAAAATTGGATAAGCATATGGATGAGCAGGGTTGGGCCAATCAGCGCTCTGCAGACCCCTGTAATCCTGCGTTAATCTCTAACCGTTTTGGTAAGATGATCCTCAGGGTATTAGAGTGTTGAGCCTATAATTGGGCTTTGTAATTGGGGTTGTGTGGGACAGGGATCTGCCTTGCTTGGGCCAATCGGCTTTCTGCAGACTCCCATTTTCTTATGTTCTTATGTTCTTAAGTCATGGGGGGTGATGGAGGCAAAGCCCCCCCTTGACCCATTATTGTATCCCACGGCTGGTAAAAAATATACTTTTTTTTTACCCAACACCTGGCCGTGAGATACAATAGTGGGTTGAGGGGGGCTTTGCCGCCTTCAGCCCCTCACCCCCATGACTTATTGTCATCATCATATATATTACCAGCAGGGGTAAATATCAGGAATAAATAAGCAGTCTAATTAGACGTGAATGTAAGTGCGGGCGTGCGAATATGTATACAAAGCGGACAGCATGCCCACTAACACAACTCTTACCCAAAAAAAAAAAAAAAAATCAAATTAGGCTAGACACCAGGGAACCGAGATCGTACGATTTATGTAAACAAGTCGACGACGACGCGTACGTCCGCTAACACTATCTATACCGCCTAACTTAATCTAAAACTTACCTATTATAGCCTATAACCATAATTTACCTAATCTAGCCTAGGCTACTCGACCTAACCGATTGCAACCATGTTTATGTAAATCTATAATCTAACCTAGATGGACAATTAGCCTTAGCTACCATATAGCCTAATTTTGAATTGAATAGGCTATAAGCCTAGAGAAGGCCAATTCTCCCTACCAATAAATGCCTACAGTGACCGATAGAGGCGCTGAACGCAAGGTTTACCGCGGTGCATTGTGGGAAATGGGCGACATCGCGGAGCTATCCACCCTCCCTCTCCTTCAATTCTATAATATAACGATAATACCGGTATGCAGTTAGTCAACATTTCTGTAGCTGACACATACTTTGGTCTATGCATACTGTTGTTTTATATATTTTAAAATCACCCATATTCATAAATAACGTATATTTACAATACAAAGTCAGCAGGTATTTTATCGCGCCAATTTTGTTATAATTAATCAGCTTATAATTATGTTTGTAGTCATTATTAGCTGCATATGGACTTTCCCTTTATTACTATACTATATAGGCCTAGGCCTAAGTACTTAGTGTAGTCGTATACGGTATAATAAAAACTTGTAGAATCGCACAAAAATTGAGATAAACTGTGCATATCCTAGGTGTTGGGTATAGTGATGTCTACAGTCGTAGCTCTGGCGCTAGTTCAGAAGCGTCCACCAAAGGTCTCAAGAGAATTGTTGGTAGGGAGAATTGGTGGCAAACTTGGAAATTATGGAACACTTGCAAAATAATACAGAATAACAGAATACTCCACTTTAATGGTAGGCTAGCCTACTCCGAAGATTATCATCAAATAGCTAAGAGGACATTTTAGGATAATATTCAAGGACACTAGTGCAACGTTATGAGAAACAATTTATTAGGGAAAATAGGCACCAATAGATTCGCCATATTTTTCTCCATATAGTCTGCATGGAGGATTTTCGTTATCAACAAATTGAAAAATACCCACTTCACGAACAAATACACCAAAAATCTAAGTCAAAGCGGGGGTGTGGGGGCGACAGCCCCCACCCATAATACTAGGATAGGTTAGGTAAGGTTGTTAGGTTAGGCTAATGTCCTTTCAAAGGGGTATAGGCTAGTAAACACTAGGATAGCGTATACCCGGTCAGAGGTAAGAAGAAGAAGAAGAAGAGTCCTGCAGTAGTCTCCTTGAATGCTACCCATTTTAGTTCTCGTTGGCAATTAGTGAAATTGTTCACAAGCCTATAGGTCTATGACTGTCACCGACTCACCTATGATAATGATACTGATTCCCTATGCTACAATTTACATTGGTAAACTGTATTAACATAGGCTAGGCTAGGCTATAGGCTTACTGTTTTTTTTCTTCAGGTGACAATAAATTTAATCCGGTAAGATTAGGAGTAGTGGGCGTACCACTACCGACATACAGCATAAATCATCTATAAAACATTAACCTAACCTAACCTAGTACTAAATGAATACTAGCCACTAGGTTAGGTGTGTTTGGTTAGGTTAATGATTTATAGAGGAGTTATGCTGTATGTTGGTAGTGGTACGCCCACTAGCCTACTCCTAATCTTACCTTGAATCCCTTAGCAGCTAATTTATCAATACTTAGGGCATAGGCAGAGGCTAGGCTACGCCTAATGGAAGGAAATGTGAAACTATAGGCCTAGTCTATTTTTTTCCAGCTGAGGGTAAATTGTCATGTTTCTATCTTTGTTACTCAGCTATAAGGTAGATTTTGTAGCGAAATATGATGTTATTTATGAAAACTTTACATTAGGCCTAGGCTAATACTAGACACAGCCATAGTAGTTTCATATATTTCCATTAAGTATCGAGACACATATATCTATGGCATTTTGTTTACATTTGTTTACATTTTGAGAATAGAAGTTTGGTTCTTTTTCGTTTGTATGTGTTTCCAATAATTACACAGTATTGGTTGATGGTTTATTATTATATATGTATTTCAATGCTATAATTGTTATTATTTGGCAAATAAAGCAAATAACTATAAAATTAAACATACACGCAGGTACTATAAAAGCTACGCGTAAGTTTGAGAAGGTTACGCGTACCCCTGGCCCCGATCTTTTGCCATAAACATCAGCCACAGTGATGGCATGTTGGGGCAGTGTTGTGATGGGACTTTATTGTGCTACACTCCAACTGCTGAAAGGCAACCCCGTTTGAGCCGTTACAATGTACGTATGTAGGCTAATGGAAAATTACGCTAAACCATTGTACGGTTTGTATATTATATATTGACCAAGTACAGTATGGTATATAATAACTATACAGCTGTAAGAGATATATATTTCAAGTGTGTGTACTATACCATATCTGAATTCAGTAGAATTTGCAAATTCACTTGTTCAGTGTCAGCGGCCTTTAACCCTTGTCTAGCGGGGTGTTTTGGGCTTATTTGGGCATATTCAGGCCCTCCTGAATGATAAATCAAGTATCTGCATGAACAGAAATGTATTCAGCAAAAAAATAGGCGCTAAAAGCTTCAAAATGAGACCAGAACGAGCTACGTAGCACTCGTGGTTCTCATACAGTGATACCAGTAACATGGGAGTGTAGCATATAGCGGCATATTTTTCCCAGCTATGCTCACTACTGGCTACACTGCTGGCCTCTCGAGAACACAGGGAACATGAGTTAATGGGCAGCGGTAAGCCCTGGGAGTCGGCTGTCTGGCCCGCTGCACTCCCGGCCATTTGCACTCGATTTTAACCCTTTAAAAGCCTTAATAATGCTCCTAACTTGCTGCAAATTGGAGGCGGCCGCCGCTCTTAAGAGGTTAAGGTAGCCTACCGGTACCGCAACTTACCGGTTATGCATTCCTTTACATACATTTTATAAGCTTAATCTTGGTACCGGTAACTTTTGAAATGTACGGTACCGTACTGAAATATTAAAGGTACAGTATATATCGGTAATGCATATATATTTAGCATAAAAATAAGTACAAATACTCAAACAACTCCATAGTCTAATTAACTAGTCCAGCGGGTGAGCATATAGGCCTACATAATCAACAGTCAGAATGGTTTGACTTGTGGAATGAAAAGGTCTATCCTTAGATAAAAAGGAATGACCATCTTAGAAGTTGATGACATCGTGTTCAGATGTGGTAGTGCCCACTTCCCAAATATATTTTTCCACAGTTATTGATGAAACAAACTAAAATATGGTGTTGGTAGAAGACACTATAGTTTGAATAATTAATAATATACAGTACTGTATACTGTATCATTAAAAATGTTGGTTACGGTATCGTACTGTACTGTAAGTCGTACATTGTAAGACTGATGATATACAGTAGCCTGCTTTGAACATTGACAATTATTGATTAAACAAATTAAGCATTAATACGACTTTGTATTCAAATTATTAAGACCAGAGTAAAGATCTTACATTGAGATAAAAACAAGCGTACATGCTACGGAAATACGTGAAAATCGTCCGAATTCACCCCAGTTTACGGTGTCCCACATTCATTCTCACACACTATAGCCAATACACCAATTAAATGGCGGTTGGGATTAAGCGACCCTCCCTCGTAAATAGGTAGGCCTACGGTACAAGCTAGATACTATAGTGAGTTTCCTCGGCATATGAAAGCATATGAACGTGATTCATTCGTGGCCATCCCCTCTCAGGGATTATGACATCTGGCAATAGATAGAATAAATATTCCGTTATGTTCAGTATAGTATGTGTAGCTGGTACATTAATTAGGGTATACAGGCATAGCATTAAAGAATTATAAATACATATAGGCCTACTGTACATATATTTTTTTTATAAATACTGTATAATAAAGATGTCCGAATTTGGACAGGATTTGGGGCAATTTCGGACACCTAGCCTGAATTTGTACATGGAAATAAAACATATTCATAAGACTAACAAGTGATCCCAGTATAGATTCGGACCAATCAGGTCAATTCGGACACCTTTGAACATTTTAAAAGGGTCTTATCACACTCCCTGAAAGCATAAATAGGCCTATCATATCATAAGATACGGTAAGGTACAACCTTTTTGGGGCAAATTCAGACATATCTGGATTTATGACCCTGAAAATGTAAAAATAAGGATTATTGTGACATAACTCAAAAATACCCTGTGTAAGTGACCACAATCAACCCAATTACAAACAATATCTGAATCTGACCGGTATTTATTTTATTCAGTTTCATTCTGTCTGAATTCACCCCATGTTTACAGAAATTTCAAATATATATAACTAAATACCAAGTTACGGAAAATAATATATGCAGAGCCCTGGCGGTTGAGTGGAGAGCACGCTCACGTGTGAATCTGCTTGACCTGGGTTCAATCCCAGCCAAGGCGGACATTTAGTGGGTGTGGTAGTACGTCCTAGCATGTACTGTACATCATGTTCGCACCCAGTCGGGGGACACCTCGATGACTTAGCCTATAGACTAATGACATGCACAACAAAGCCATTCCAACACGTACTTCCTCTATCTACAACACCTCGTCTCTACTATCTACACTTTCCCAGCCGTATGGTCCTAGTGTACTGTCTGATGGCGTAATGGAATTCCAAATGTATGACATGATGCCAATTAATTATTTTGTACTTTCACCGGTACCGGTAGTATATTTGGTTAACCTCTGAAGTGCGCATGGGGGGTATGAGACACCACACTCCTGTGCTGACGTATTTGAGCTGTTCCCATCACTAACATAGTTATTTTACCATAAATAGCATTAATACTTATCCATATGTGCCTATTATAGGTTGATTATAAAGGTATTAACCTGTTATGGTGGGGTCACACATTCACGTATATTGCTCCCGTCAGCTCCCGTCTTTTGTAAACGAAGGTATATTGGTAGTTGGCAACCGATTACGTAAAACGTAAGGGCATAATACGCAAAACGTAAATGAAATTGCGGCCAGTCGGGGGGGTACTCACGCATGGCGAGAGTAGAAACGAGTAGCCCACGTGGGTCGGGAATGTTGTGGGTGCGGCCGAGGCCGCGCGGTTGTTGATTCGAGTGGAATCAAATACGTGGCTCGCCCTCACGTATGTCAAAAGACGGGAAAGCTTACGACCGACCGGGCCACCACGGCCGTCTGACGGGAGCAGCCCCGTCAGACGTAGCAGCTCGCCCGTCAGACGTAACCGCTCACCTGTCAGACGAGAGCTGCTCCCGTCCATCGTGGCAAGTTCCAGTCGAACGTGGAAGTTTACGTTCGTTTGGCAACACCGCCGCACTGCGTGTTGCCGGGAAGACGCGGCAAAGTCGTACGGGGGGGTATATAGGGACAACGGGAGGTACTGCCGTCATACCTATCACCACACCACGACGACCACCACCATCCCTGCTACTCTGCCACCCTGCCTGCCACCCTGCCACCCTCTGGTGCCACCCTCTGCACGCTGCCCTGCCCTGCCCTGTCACCATGGCTACCAAGGCTACCAAGAGAAGCGTGAAGAAGACGTCTGCAACCTCACCGCCTGTCCCCTTGATGCCTGCAACCTCATCACCGCCTGTCCCCTTGACGCCTGCAACCTCGCCTGTCCTCTTGGTCCTTTCCTTCTTCTTCTCTTGTTCCTCTTGATGGATGGAGTTTGCTATTGCAAGTAGTTTTAAGACTTCTATGTAGGCAAGGATGCATTGTATGAGCCGCGTGTTATGCCTAATCTCCGGTTTGATTAAGGAGTTCACAAATTTGAACTCCTCCAGGATGAATTCTGTGATGTTGTTCATGGTGCAGAGGAATGAATGGGAATGGGAAAGGTATGGCCAGTCCTGCCCTTTTGTACTTCCCAGATTGCAACCCCGACAGACGTGGTTGACAAAGACTGTCTTTGTCTGTGTTTGGTCAGACGGGGTGTGCCTACGATTGGCCGGAACCGGTCCAGGTACGACCTAACAAATCCCAAGACGTGCGGCCTCAGCTACGCCGGTCTTGTGGGGGCATGGCATGGGCGTGGCCTGTGTTCCCGCAAATCGGGCAGCCCATGCGGTCGAACGGGGCTATGCTTACGCACGTCGCAAACATGTACGTAGTTCAATACGACTCCATTATGTCTGACGTAACACTGGCCCCGTTACGGTACGTCTGTCGGGAAGTGCAATAGTCGTGGTAAGAACGGGCGTTCACGGCAGGAACTACTCGCGTCTTTACATAAATTGGCGATTACGCCGGACGGGAGCTGACGGGAGCTTGGCACACATGTACATTAGACCATTGCGAGTAAAACTGGATATAGAAACACTCTTGTGGACCTCCCCGGGGGCCGGGGGCGCCGCCCCAAAGTCCGCCCCACAGAATCTCAAGTTGCCTCCATATAACTCCCCATATCTCCACTCCTAATCAATATATTTTAATTCTGTTTGCAGCTTTTACTTCCTAATAACATTGCCAAAAAATGTAATTAAATAACAAAATATGATTAAATCAGTCGTTTCTATGGTATTTTTGATTTTGTAAAATATTTTATGTTACCGTTTTGTAAAGTCTTTTACAAAATCATTAATATCACGAAAATTACGCATCAAATCGTACCTTATGTTGTAATACTTTTTGTTAAGAAAATTATGAGTAATATAATGCCACAAAGAGATCGAAAATATATTAATTAGGGCCGGATATATAGAGAGTTACGTGGAAACAACTTTAGCGTTGTCTGGGCGCACTGTGGGGTAGCATTCCCGACCACCTATCTAATATTGTCGTGATACAGTTATTATACCAAAACCCATGTTTTCGACTGTACACTAAATATAGAAGTGTGTAACTTATAAATTATTTGATGATGATAAATAAAAAACTATTTTTTTTTTCTAAATATCCATCACAATGTATTTTATGCTTATGCGATCAAATAACACAATAACATTAAATTTTCCATCTTCTCTTGACTTCTATATCACCTTCCTAATCTAAATAAAATAGTCTAATAATAGCCAGAAAAGAGAAGAAAAGGGCGTCCTCGGATTCTGAAAGGGTTAAAATGGATAAGAAAATACTTGCATAACTAAACAATTAAATTTGCTGCAAAATAAGTAGTAGACTACAAAAGGCTTACCTAACAAGGTTGCACATGATAGTGAAAGTAAGTTCTTAATCTCTAATATTTCACACAATCATATCAAAATTAGAAAAAAGGTGTTTTGTTAGAGGGAACTTTGATACAGATTATACAATTGTTACATCAATAATGTTTCTTCACAGACACAGTTGCACATTGGTGTGCACACTAATAATGCCTTAGCACAACCGCTACATCCTTTGGCTGCAGCTGGCAGAGTGGTCCAATATGGTTCCCAGCCATGTGTGGTTCTTGACCATCCCCACTCAGAGGGGCATGGCAGTTGCATTTCAGGAACAAGTATTTGACCCCACACATGTCCACTTTGGTAGGCTGCTCGTTTCACATGTTGTTTGAATGCTGCTGTTGTGGGTGGTAGGCTCTCAATCTTCCGTCGGTACCTTTTAGTGAAAAGCTCTTTTCTACTCTCATCAAGATTGATAGAAGAACTCGTTCGATCATATAAAATAATAACAAATCTTTCAAGTAGCTGATACACGTCATCGCTGACACTGCTAAGAGGTGCTGACAAATCACAGACAGCTTGGGTCACATCTGGGAATACCCTCCACACATCCCAAGCAGACTTTTTACCTTTTCCTGCAAAACATGAAACTGTGTCACAACCAGTGAAAGAGTGAAATCCTGAGAGTGCTTGTGATTTTTGGACACCAAGATTTGATGCAATGATGTGTGCAGGGATATATCTCAGATGCTTTCCAAGGCCATATTCTACCCACAGTTCATCAACTTCAAGTTTCACAAAATGTGCAATGGCATGCACCACTACATCTGTGTCCACCGTTCGTATGAGCAATCGTTTACAGCCCTTTCGTGCAGCATCACGCACATGAACAAATATTCTTGAATCTGCCTCTTCATGATTACAAGGCTGGATATTTGTGCAGTCAGCATTCTCCCGTGTGCATATAACATTCTCTCCGCAGGTGGCATACACTTCCTTCTTTGTTTGAAAGTTCTCGAATGTAGGATGTGAGGAAGCCAAACAGTTCTGTCTTGTTGTCTTGATTTAGCAAAAACTTATTCCATTTTTTTGGAATCTTTGTTGTTTTCAAAACTCTTTTTCTGTCACCTTTTCCTCTCTTAACTCTGGCAGACTCTTTAAGACTTTCAGGAAAATATCTGTCCCACACAATATCCACCCTGTGTGCACTCTGTCGGTCAATATATGGGAGAAATACTTGTTCTGCATATTCCCCAAATGTACATGCAGTCTTGGGTTCCAGAAAATGCACTACTGCAGCACCATCAAATATTTTGGCCTCTCCAGCAGGTGCTTCAGTACATTTCAGTAGATCTGGCTCCAAAAGGCAGTCCACTAAATCTGACTTCTTGCCCAAACGTACCTTGCCATGTTCGGATAATGATGGTGGATAGGGTTGATTTTCATACATAAAGAAGTCATCCATATTTATTGATCGTGCCTGGCATGATATATATAACTCTGAAAACAAAGCTACATTATCTTGAAGTGTGTTGACTTTCAACTGTGCTTTAGATTTATTGATGGTTTTCTGTTTGCTGAAGAGAGGCAAGTTACTTCTTGGGATGGGGTGTGTAACAGGTATCTATGATGATTCCAGCCTCTCACTGATTAGTCTGGGATCCACACCCCAAAAAGTGCAAAAAAAGGCATTTTATTATGACACCCCTGCTGTAAAAATTATGACCCTTGGAACATGATAAGGGAAGTGTTGGACATCTGAAAAGTGAATTTGGACACTTGGTTCGGATTGCGCAACGTGAGGACACTCAATTTTACGAAGTTAAGACAGGAATTTTAAAAGCGGAAAATTTTGAGGTTGAGGAAATTCAATGCATCATATCTCCTTACTGTGACACTTTATTGCAACAAATGACCACTCATTTTTTTCGTCATGATGCCAGCTACAGAATGATAGGTAAATAATATTGATTGGTTGAACTACAAGGTCACCAGAGGTCAAAAGGTCAAGAAAATCATGTCTCACCCCAAAACTGGTATATATTTTTTACAAAGCATCTGTATAATACATTTTTCTCAATTGTAATTTAGAAAAACACTTTCATTAAACCTTGTATGTCCTACTGATGTATTTTAGAAAAGAAAATACTAATAAACTAAAAGTAAAAGGCATCACTTTTGCCTGCTGCTTAGAGATGTAATGAAAACAAATGTGAATTAGTGACAGTGACATATTCTTTAAAGTATACAGTCCTATTTACACATTGAAAATTATTGATGTAATGTCAATAAGTGGTAAAATAAGGCTTTTTATTCTTCATTAATACATATGAAATTATTGTAAAACAGACATTATGTGCTAAAGATAATAAATGTAGCAAACCTAACAGTTAAACCTATATTTTGCACTAATCGCTATCGCCGTTATCTTCAGTTAGCCGCCCACATTTTGGGGAAGTCCCATTGCAAGTGCATGCAATAATGCACTCCAGTCTAGCCTTAGCACATGGACAGTTTTTAATGCAGCCTTTCCTACACTTGCAGAATGTTAGTTTTGCTGTTGCAGGTTTACTAACTTTGCGCTTCATAACTGGGAACAATCTGCCATTACTGTCCAAATACCTGCCATACTGTTCAGGTGCAAGAAGAGTTGGATTACACACATTAGCCTGTTTGTACAGGCTAATCTGGCAAAGACTCCTAAGGACATGAAAATGAAAGGAGTCTTCAGTTGGAGGAAGAGAGCGGAGATCCTGTTTGCTAGAGGCAAATATATGGGCACGTAACCTATCCAATGATGAATATCCTGGCTTGCCGTACAAATCACACCAAAAGTCCTGTGCCTCATCAAATAACTTGTCACTTAGGCCTACATTAGTATGTGAGAAGCTAGTCAGCATTGTCATTTTACCTATGTGCTGCATTGCTACTTTTGCCGCTCTTTTTTTCCCTCGTCCAAATGGGAAGCTTACTGAATCACAACCTGATAAAACATATGAAATAAGCAGAGTGTCTGTGAGTTCAAGTGCATCTTTTTCTACTGTACTAGCTAGTTTATCAACTAAATCATGAATGGGAAAGAAGATGTAGTTCTTTTCAACCCACAGTTTAGCAACATGTGGAAGTCGAGGATAATGATACATAGAAAGCATAATGATATCTGTATCAGCTGCATGAACAATAAACACACTACTCTTCTGACAGCTTACAATATGTGAAAAGATCCTGGTATCAGCTTCTTCATGATTGTGGCAACACAGTTCCTGTAACACAGTTGTACCGCAACTGGTCACACGAATTCCCTTAGTACCAACTCCTATTATCAGGGTAATCCCGTCAGGAACTGAGGATGGCTGGGTCCAAGAGGATGAAATATATGAAAGTAGGTTTGCCTTGTTCTGTGGGTTTGAAAGAAATCCTTTCCACTCTGGTATTTTCATGTTATGATCAGGGATATACTCTGGTGTCAAAACTCCCTTCACCCGCCTCTGTCGTTCACCATCCTTTAAGCTCATTTCACCAAAGTCATACCTGTCACCAACAAAGTGAACCTCTGAGCAACCGATTGGTTTCATGGCCAGAATCTTCTGCAAGTACCTCTCCTGAAGCTGACCAAAACTCTCTGATGCCAGTGTCCGATAGCGTTGTATAAATGCCATGGCGTCAATAATATACACTGATTCAGAATCAGATTGAGAAATTTCTGTCATTGGTTTCCATGAATCAGCTACCTCTTTTTGAAGTGTTTCAATAAAATCATATTTAGTTCCTTTGCGCATGGTATATCCCTCAGATGCAGTACTGTTTGGCTCAAATAATGATGGGGGATAGTCATTCCATTCATAACTAAAGGCTTCAATCTTTGCCTCATCACTTAATTCTTGTGTAAAACAAAGGGCTCTTGTAACAGTGTTTTCCACATTGATTAACTTCTTCATACAATGTCGCTTTCCTTTGCCTTGTTTCTGTTGACTGGCAAATGTCATTATCTTTGGGGTAACAATTTTAGCAGCATTGGTGGTGCTGGCATCTCTGATTGATTCTAGCCCAATCGTTCTAGCTTTGACTAGTTGTGTAGATTCAAGCGTCTCTCCTGTTGCAATGTTTATCAGCTTATCCGTCCCAAGGGTTGCAACAAACGGATTCCTCATAGTTTCTGCTACAGTGTTTCTGATTTCCAGAACCCTTTCTATATCATCTTTACTCCTCTTTTCATGGTGATCTGGGTGAGGGGATTCCATGTGCACCATCTTCTTGACATTCTCAGAGACAGATGTCAAGAATGGTAATGTTTTTATGTACTTTTCTCGAGCAGCCTCAGCATGAGTAATACCTTTGAATAAGCGAGTCTTTCCCTCATTATTGTATGTTTGTTCCAATGCAAGATCTGTCCATACACCATTGAACACACCTTCTGTCTGGTGGACAGTAAAATTGCCTGCTTCAAATTCTCTTTGTATCTCTGGTGCAGTGTTGGGTAGGTTTTTCATTTCATTTAAATAGATTGGGAGACATGACATGTACTTAGTATGTCCAGAGGAAACAGTGTACGGTAGCATGTTCTGCACCTCCAGCAGGTGTTGCTTCCAAATACCAGCTCTTTCTGCATGGATGTAGCGCTTCAAAATGAGCACCATGTCAATATACATTCCCCATAACTGAGCTGTTACTCCCAATGTGTTCTCAAAGTCTTTCCACTGTGATTCAAGCAATCCTAATTGTTTCATCACATCACCAACAAATACAACGATTCTCTCAGTGTCTTTTGTTTCATAAGCTGTCCTAAGTTTTTCCAACAGTGAAGATAGAAATCCAAGAGCTTCAGCTTCATCATTGTGCAACAACCACTGCTCAAAGGCCTCCCACTTCAGCATAAAGAACGCCTCACAGAGTAGGGAATGATAACGAACCATTTTGTAGTAGTCCTTCCCTGCCATCACCTTATTAGCTGTTCCTCTACCACATATATTACTCACAGCTAGTATGTCTTCAATGCCACTTTCCCTCATAAAGAACCCGATGGATCCCATAAAATTCATTGCAATGTGGAATCCACCCAATCGTACTATGACATCTTTATACTTGAGAGGATTTTTGTTCAACAGGCCTTTTACAATGTCATATATTGCCTGGTCACATGTGATAACAGTTTTTGATTGTCCCAGTTTCAGATTAAGGGAGATGAAATAATCCAGGGAGGTCTGGACAACATCTGGGTTTGTTGGAGTTTGAGGATACAGTGGTCCATAGCCAATACTTGTTTTATGTGCCTGTTGTCCATCATACACTTCAAAAAAGGTATTCCAAGTTGGAGTACATGAAGTGCTATCATTTCTACATGTCATCATTTGAGTGGGAAACATCCGTAAAAGGAACCATACAATATTTTCATCAATCAGAGTGTTACTAGATACAGTGGCATCAGAAATGAGTTCTATTCCACATAACGATCTTGCCTCTTTTCTGTCCTTCAGGGTAAGGTTGCTGCTAACAGGGACAAACGCCTCGGGTTTATTGACTGTTAACTGTCTTGTCTTATGTAGAGGTACTTTCCCAGCCCCAATTATATTCTCCTGCTTTGTATATTGATATATAATATTAGTAGTTGCATCCAGACTACCATCATCAGTTTCAGAGTGAAAGTTAAGGTTATCAAAGGCATATTGAGCAAAATGTCTGTGTATAATGTTGGATGGAATAAAGATACCTTCTTTTCTTTCCTGTTCAGTTACTTCACTCGCAATCGTTGTTAAGTAACGTTGAGCACTGGCATAGCTAATGCTATTTCCAAATCTGTTTAACATGGTAACAATATTTTTGCTGTGAGTTTCTTTTAGAACATGCATTGCCAATCCTACCTGCTTAGGTGTAGGCTGTTTACAAATGTAATTAATAATATCTTGAGATAAGTTAAGAACAGTTTCTTTGTCATTTTCACTAAGATGAACTTTCTCACTGTCACCTTTGTTTTCATCACTTTCAGTAATTAACCATGCTAGATGATTGTACAATTCAACAGGAATTTGTCTTGAGGCAGTATCATACGAAATACTGAATTCATTGTCTACATCAATATGCATTCTTTTTGCAGCTGCTTTTACCTCTGTTCTTAGATGCTTTGCCAAAGGGTATGAGCTAATGTCAACATTTTTCATTGGATTAGGATCATCATCAACATCATCATCACTATATACCTGATATTCCTCTAATTCAGATTTCAGACCCACAACTTGATCACACAACTCCTTCACAGTCAATGAAGATGGACACATTAAACATGATGCACCCTTTAAAGAGACAAACTGAATGCTACTGCCAAAGTGTTTTGTCAACCGTTTTATCAGTCTGTCTTTTCTATAGCCAGACTTTGTAGCAATGTCATACTGAGACAACAGTTCATTGTACCTTTTTAAAATCTGATCAATGGAGTAGGCATGTTTGTCATTCAAAAGTCCATGGGAAATCTCCGACACAAGCGCTAAAAATGCTGAATCATACTCGGTCATGACTGCTGAACTGCCACTGTCAGTGTTAGGTTTGCCACGTGCAGCCATAAACCTGTTCATGCATCTGAGATGATAGCTAGTCATTGGCAATTAGATCTAAGCATGTATCTCCATGCCCTTGAATTTTCAGTAACACAGTTTCGTCATTTAGTTCCTTAGCTTTCTTGTGAATTGATGCCTGTCTTTCATAGCTAGCAACTGCAGTCAGCAGCCTATCACCTTTTCCATCACGTTCTTTTTCACACAAGAAACACACAAGCTTATAATCAATAATTCCTGTTCTACTGGTTCGACCCGATGTGCTAATGTTTCTCCAGTCATTTCATTTTCTGTTTTCAACCGTTTTGCCTGTACATTTTTCTTATGTGTATAATCACTTCGACAGTTCACATGACACATAGGTTGCCTTCTAAGGAACTCATCAGCATTTTGTAGGTCATTCCAAAGTCTGTAATACACATGATCTCTTCTTGTTTCTACTGCATCTTTGAATGTATTGAAACCCCTGCTTGTTAATTTACACATACGTCCAAGCTCATCAGTAGTACTTTGGCATATCAAACACCTGGAATAATCAGTTATTGTTGAACAGGGCTGCTTGCGCTTTGTTGTTATCACAGGATCCATCGTGGATGTCAAGGAAGCAGCAGTATCACCTGTCGGACAAGAAAAGTGTATCGTTAGTAATTTCTTCAAATTGGATTATACAAATAAATGCATAGTGCTGCCTTATATTCCTACTCCACAAGCATATCCCACTCACATAAAACATTATAAAGGTGTAAAAAGTTGGGTAGAACTATAATTTCTTCATAAATCATACTAGAATATATTCTTAAACCCATTTCTTTGATAAAAATACAAAATTTTAGGTGAGACATGATTTTCGAGATCTGTTGACCTCTGGTGACCTTCTAGTTCACCCAATCAATATTATTTACTTATCATTCTGTAGCTGACATCATGACGAAAAAAATGAGTGGTCATTTGTTGCAATAAAGTGTCACAGTAAGGAGATATGATGCATTGCATTTCCTCAACCTCAAAATTTTCCGCTTTTAAAATTCCTGTCTTAACTTCGTAAAATTGAGTGTCCTCACGTTGCGCAATCCGAACCAAGTGTCCAAATTCACTTTTCAGATGTCCAACACTTCCCTTATCATGTTCCAAGGGTCAAAAAATTTACAGCAGGGGTGTCATATCAAAGTGCTGTTTTGCGGCCTTGGATCCCAGACTAGATATACATTTCATATTTGGTTTGACCTACGTCAATGACATTTTTGATGCTTTGCACAACAGCTGTATCCATAATATCTTTTGTGTCCAGAGTCACCAAATCATCTGATGTCTCATTGAATGGGTTTCCCATTTCCTCAAATGTGTTCACCATCACATTAACTTTATCTCTGAATTGTTTCTGGATGCTTGGTACTTGTTCATGATGATTGTGTTTTTCTGAAATTTTAGTTATCATTGACTGTTCAAACTCTGTCAACAATCTTGCTAACTCTGGTCCTGCTACTGTCCACCTTCGGAGAGCACTTGGGTTTTCAGTAAGCCCTACAGCACCTCCAGTCCCTTTTATTATAGCATTATTTTGTTCATGGCATTGATCAATTGCCATTCCAGAGAACACACATGATGTTTTGTGAAGGACAAAATGTCCATTCTGGAACTGCTCACAGATTTCAGGGTGGACTCCAGACAGCATAGTCATATCCCTAATGTACACTGGTAGCCAGCGACCATAGTGGGTGCTGTCTAAAGCGAAAACCATGGCATCAACATAGTGAGTGTCTCTAAGTAAAGAGAAAAGTTTCCTTCTCTCTGTGCTCTCAATAAAGACAAGATCAACAGCTGAAACTCCATAGTGAGGTGCCAGAACAGAAACTGTGGACTTTGATTTTTTCTCATCTCTGTCCAAGCCTTGTAACCCATTGTCTCTTCTTTCTTGCTCATTGATCACCTCTGTGTAAGTATGGAAAGCACGTTGTTGTAGGATTGACAGAGAAGCTGCAGTAATCTGATGAGAGCGGCGAGTCTTGGTCACATGTGATGCTTTCTCAAATGATTCTGCAGTACCAGGTGTTGCAATGTCTGATCGCACGATGACCTCCACCCATCCACTTCCCTTAAGCCACATTCTCCGAGGGTTTAATTGGGCCAGTCACCTGTGGAATGAATGGTCTACTAGTGTGCAGTCTTGCAGGAACAACGTCAGTGTATTCTTGTGGCAGGTCACATACTTTTCTTGCATATTGTTGTTTCTCCAAAGATATAGGATTTCTCTCTGTACCTCGATTTAATGAAGTTGGACACTGAAAAACTGAGATGCTTGTTCCATGAAATGAATCATGAGCTGTTGATGCACTTGGGTTATGGTCTATGTTATCTAGGGCAGCAACAGTGAACAGCTTATGTTTCAAATTCATGGGACAAACAGTCTTCTCTGCTTCAAACCGCTCACATACTTTATTAGCAATGTCTGTTAACACTTGAAGAATACGTTCATAGGAAACACTCATGCCAAGTTTGTACATCATATCAACCAATTCTTTGCTGCGTGTTAGTGTGTGTATCTTTAAACCCACATACAGAGGCAATGGGGTTTCCCGGTCTGTTGTGTGTCTACCACACCCAGTTTTTGGTTCTTTTTTGGCACGCTTTACACTGTTGAAGAGCATGAGTTGAGCAATAGACACAGTATGATTTTGGGTTGATGAATTCTCACGGTTTCTTATGTTTGGGCCAGGCAACACCATTTCCACCAGAGCTAACAATGAAGATGGAACAGAACTGCCTTGGCAGTCAGGGGTAAATGAGCCATTGAACTGTTGTTTTATCTGAAACATCTCACGCCTAACAATCTCAGCAGCCTTTACTAACTGCAGTGCTTCATCGTCATAATCTCTACCGGTTACACATTCATCTATCATATTTTTTTTTATTTTTTTTTTAAAGAGACAATGAACGGAGGAAGGAAAAACACAGATAAAACAAAAAGGTCCATGTGCCTAAAGGCATCCTCCATTCATAAAATGTTTGTAACAACTGGATTTAAACATTTGCAGATTGTAAGTTTGTGGAAAGCAATTCGAGGGAAGTGAATTCCAAAGAGTAGTAGCTCTGGGGATAAATGAATTCTGATTAGCAGAAGTTCTGCATTGTGGAGGAGAAAGTGTAAATTCATGGGCGCTCTCAGCTGCCCTAGTTCTACGCGGAAAGATGTGGAGAGGCGGCACAATTGAAGCAAGTTCCTCGGAACAATTGCTGTGAAAATATCTAGAATAATGCAAGGGATACAACGTTTCTTCGTATGGATAATGTAGGAAGGTCCTGTGTGATTGCAGGGTTATTGATTAATCTAATAGCTTTATTTTGAATTTTGTCCAACTGCCTCAATGCAACCACTCCACTTCCACCCCACAGAGGTGAACAGTAATCCATCTGAGAACGCACATGACTTTTATATATCACGGCCAACTGCTCGTCAGTGAAGAATTCTCGAACTCTGTACAGGAGTCCCAGTTTTTTAGAGGCATTCTTAGCAATGCTTCTAACATAATGTGTCCAGCTCAAGTTAGTAGTTAATGTTACACCGAGAATGTCAATACTAGGGGAAGTGGGAATATTTACATCATTAAAAAATATATGGGAGTCAGTGAGATTCTGTCGGTTAGAAAATTGAATGTATTTGGTTTTCTGTGCATTAAAGGAAACTAGATTCTTTTGTCCCCATCCATCAATTCTAGAAAGGTTCAGAGAAATTGCAGTGTTTATTTTTGAATTTATAAGATCGGGTTGGGTGAAAGAATTGGTAAATGTGAAGGAACTGTGGAGTGTTGAGTCATCTGCGTAGGAATATATTGGATTATGAGTGATAGATATGAGATCATTGATATGAATGAGGAACAGAATTGGGGCCAAAACTGATCCCTAGGGGAACACCAGCATTTATTGAGTGAAATTGAGAATAAAGGCCATCTACTATTACACGTGTTTTTCTGTTATGAAGATAAGAAGAAATTAGTGGAACTAATATTGTCAACATCGTCCTTGAAAATTAACAAAGTGCTCTGGCCCTTACTGTGTTTATCTGTATGACACACCAAGTCTGGTATTTGTGCCAAAATTCTGTTTTTTAATCTTGTCACGTGTATGTGTTCATCCTCCACACCAAGGGACAGCAATCGTTCTTTGTACAAATGGGCCAGATCTGTCAGTTTGAATGTGTTGATGTTTGAGTAATTTCGAGATTCATTTATGTATGATATCAGTTCAGCTAACACAATACCATGAACATTGTTGGTGGCAACAGTTTCATCAGTGGATTGTAAATATTTGTCATGTTTCTTGTACAATGCAGTTAAACAGTTTGCATGATAAACTGCATCAATCACTATTACATCACCTTCAGATAGTTTAGCCAGCAATTTTGAATCAACAAGATCTATTGCACACTTGCACACTTTCTCATCTAAACTATGTGTTGCAGCTACACGCCTATTTACATCACAGTGTTCTACAATTTTATCACATACCAAACAAAGCTCATCATTGGTGTTTCCTTCAGATTTTGATGATGACCTTGTAACTTTTTCAGAGGGGCCTTCTTTATCATTCTCAAGTGTTTCCAAGAGTTTCCTTTTCTTGTTCTGTACTCGTTTCAGAATTTGACTACTGTATTTTACTCTGCAACGTTTGTGCCATGAAGCACAGTGTTCAGACAGGACACCCGCACTAAAAAAAATCAAGATTATGTCTTTTGGAAGAGCATCGGCCTCTTGGAATTGCTTAATAATTGTTTCTAAAGTAACATACCCTGACCTCTGTCGTTTCTTTTTGTATTGGCAGGACATTCAAGATCTTCAGATGTTTTTTCTTGGCAAAACACACATTCCTTCCAGTCTATTTCAGTCGCCATTCTGAATGTTTGATGTAGGTTATGGCTATCGTCTTATTCTCACACATGACCTGAAACAACAGAATATTCAATGTGAGGAACTATGAACATTAAGCTGGTTGCAAGCTTATTATAAGTGCCATTTCAAGAAAAATAAATAGCTACAAAATCAAGGGTGGCCGGGAATGCTACCCCACAGTGCGCCCAGACAACACTAAAGTTGTCTCCACGTAACTCTCTATATCTCCGGCCCTAATTAATATATTTTCAATCTCTTTGTGGCATTATATTACTCATAATTTTCTTAACAAAAAGTAATACAACATAAGGTACGATTTGATGCGTAATTTTCGTGATATTAATGATTTTGTAAAAGACTTTACAAAACGGTAACATAAAATATTTTACAAAATCAAAAATACCATAGAAACGACTGATTTAATCATATTTTGCTATTTAATTACATTTTTTGGCAATGTTATTAGGAAGTAAAAGCTGTAAACAGAATTAAAATATATTGATTAGGAGTGGAGATATGGGGAGTTATAAGGAGGCAACTTGAGATTCTGCGGGGCAGACTTTGGGGCGGCGCCCCCGGCCCCTGGGGGGGTCCACAAGAGTGTTTCTATATCCAGTTTTACTCGCAATGGTCTAATGTACATGTGTGCCAAAATTGACATTTGTTTCCAAAAGTGCACAAATCAACTCCTAAGCCACTAGACTACAATGCCCTGCTTGCAACTCGCTAATGTTAGCACGAAAATATACCACAGAATAAGGGAATAACAGGGAAAATAGGTGATAACTGAAGGAGGTGAGGAAAGTGGGGAAGGAGGGGAGGTGGAGGAGTGATATTTGGCATGGCCCAGGGGCAATACAAAAAAAAAAAAAAAAAAAAAATGTTTTGGGGTGTTTTAAATGGATTTTTTAATAGCCTTACTCTTAAGAGTCTTCCCGCAGTCCGCCGGGGGAACTCTTAACCCTCTCCGACATATGACGCGATTTTGAGCGTATTGGGATTACTTAAAAGCCTTTGTTACCATCAGGGGTATTTAGAAACCTTTAGTTTAGCTACTTCAACCTCTGCAGTTGTCTTTGAGTTAGCTGTGGGCAGAAAACTAATTTTTGGAGAGGTAATTATAAGAGTGAGAGAACTCTATTTCTTATTGCTAATCTGGCAACCTCTGCGTCATAAATGCGTGAAAGGGTTAAGAGTCTTCCCGTAGTTCCCGGGTTAATAACTATTATTTGTAATTTATTAATGTACCATACCGGTATAGCTTGAAGATCATGAATCAACCTGTATGTTCCCCCTGACAGTATTTAAGTGCAGACACTGCTTTGAATGACAGATTGGTCACACTAGTAACCTACATTTTCCATGTGGCAAGATTTATACACTATTTAAGACTGGAATACTTATACCAACCCAAATTCAGAGAACCACTTGAAGGGAATGCTACGGTAATCTGCTTGCCAATCTGAGAAGGCCAAACTACCTGTCTATAAGATGAACTACGTTACGGTACCGGTACTCCATCATTGCAAATATATACGGTAAGCCTACCGTACCGGTACTGCTACCCGGCCTAAATTGAAATTAGTTTGTGCTTGTCACTGTATGCAGAGCTTTACTGATTTACAAACCATCAATGCCTATCAAAAAGATGAGCTTCATTAATTTATCTCAGTACGAAACATGGAGACACCCATATTTTACTCACTTGAATTAGGCTAGCTGTAAACAGTGCATTTCTGCATGATGTGAGAGCACAGTTTCTAGTACCAGTATTTGATATACCGGTACCGGTGTTAGATATATTTATAGTCATGGTAGGTGGGCCTGCTTACCTTAGCCAGCAGACCAGTATTTCCTTGCAAGCATAAACAAATATATAGCAAATATAAAGATCACGGCAACTCGAGGCTACTGACTTCAGCTGGGATCATTAAACTGAATTTAAAACTCTGGAGAGCTCTCATAGGTTTCACACAGGCTGGTTCAAACTTGTATACACTATGTTCCTCTTTCTTGTTAAGAATAATTGATACCGGTATTGAGTAAGACTCAATGTAAGGTAAAATATAATATACCGGTAGCCTACATGCATATCGGTCCTGTACTAATGATGATAGGCCTACCATTTAACAACACCTATATACTGATACCGGTACGTACTTGATGTGATGTATATCTGAACTAATATTCACTGCATTTTATGTTCCTGTAATAATAAAACTCTGCATAAATTAAAACTAATGAACATTTTTACCAATAAATGACAGTGCTGTACATTCTGTCCAGTAAGTCATGTTTCAGCAGAGTATTTTTGTATAAAAATTGGAAAATTGAACCCGGTACATGTACTGGTATATATATATATATATATATATATATATATATATATATATATATATATACCGAATATATATATACAGTATATAGCCTATACCAGTATATATATACAGTATAAATAAGTAGGCTAAGCCGCTAGGCATCCCAGTTTCCTAAACCCAGGGAAAGGAAAACAATAAATAAATAAATATATCTATCTATCTATCTATATGCTCAGGCCCAATCCCCATTTTGGGGGTAGCCGACTCAAGACAGAGCAAGAACAGGGAAAACACAAAAACAACATAAAACAACAAATAAACACAGATAAAAAGCACAAACTCACACACATCCAGGTCACCCAGGAGAAGACCCAGAGACCAGGGTCACCAAGGTCGCTCCTGCACTCCCCCGGCCCCCGACCACCCGGAGAGGTTCCGATCTCGGCAGGCAGACATGCAGCGGAGCCAAAGCCACAAGCCCTCCCACCACACTTCCAGGCGCACCCTTCATATTAATCGTCTCCCCGGGCCAGGCACCTGATGGACTATTCTCTACTCCAACTTGCGCCAGACCCCTTACTCCAAATGACCATGTGTTCACTCAACTATTCACAAGCATTCTCCATTCACTCCTGTCCACCACCACTTCCCCTGCCTGATCTATAGTCATTCCTCTATCATCCAAAGCCTTTCTTACACAGTCTCTCCATCTCAATGGGGGTCTTCCTGCCCTTCTATCTCCCCTTGTACCTGACTCACATATTCTCTTTGTAAGCCTTTCATCTCCCATTCGTTCAACATGACCATACCAGCTCAGCACCCTTCTGTCCACTCTGGCTGACAAATGTTCCTGCTGCCCCACTCTCCTACGTATCTCTTCATTCCTCAATCTGTCTCTACGAGTAACTCCACACATACTCCTCAAGCAGCTCATCTCCATCACATCCAGCCCTCTTTTCTCCTTTTTCTTCAGAGCCCATGTCTCAGCCCCATACATCACTGTTGGCACAACAATTCCTTGATACAGTGCACTTTTTACTTTCACTCCGAGATTTCTCGTCTTCCACATACTTCCCATTGCTCCGAAAACCTTCCTTCCTTCACACACTCTCTGTTTTACCTCCACTTCCATACCTCCACTCCTGCTTATCGTTCCTCCTAGATATTTAAATAAATAAATACAATACCGTATAAGATAAAAATAATATATCTCCAGTTAAGGCCACTAGGGGTAAGGATGTAATATTTGGGCCTTCCGCCTGCCTTGTTTACACTACTCGGCACGCTCGCGATAATTTTCTCGTCTATTTTGACTGCCGTGGGATATACAGTCAGTCCCCCTAATACACGTATCCTCAGTCCGCGTTTACCCTATTCCGCGCCGAGGGGTAAAACAGGTACTCAAAATCCCTAAAACACGTATTGACCCCACAAAACACGAATCACAGTTGAAGAGTGGTGTAAAAATGCTGTTTTTTGTATTCCGCGACACCTCTCCTCCCTACTCCGCGCGTACACCCCTCGGAGGCCTAGGCTTCCCCGGACCCGTCACTGTCACTGGCCCCGTCCCCGTCTCTGGATATACCCATAGATTTCCCGATCGCAGTAGTGCCTTCACCAGTTTATTCTTCCTAGGCATTTTTAAGTTGTTGAAGGGTGTAGGAAGGCAGTTGTTACACAATAAATGGGTCAAGTCTCAGCGCACGGACACTCAAGGATATTGGCACTGAGAAGGAAGCACACACACACACAAACGCACGCACACACACAGCCCGTAGCCTAGTAGGTAGAGCTCTCGTCTTACACACGAGGGGTCGGGGGTTCAATCCCCGGCCGGGCGGAGACAAATTGGGCTTATCTCCTTTCATGTGTTAGCCTCAGTTCACCTAGCTGTAAATAGGTACCTGGAATAAGTGGACGACGTTGTGACGTCCCATCTGGGGTTGGCAAAAATGGTACAAGGTGAGATGGGTATCATATGGTTCACCTAAGCTGATGGCTACCTCAGCCTTCGGGCGAGACGGTACCGTCTATAGTGAGAATGGTACCATACAGATCCACCCTAAGCCTTCGTTTCCGATGTCGCCAATTGGCTAAAATACAGACTACACACACATCCACTGCCATTCCAACAGTACATAAAACACTTAACATGCATTTCACAACATTCCCAGTTAAGGAGGCGCGATAATAATGAGCTTAGCTCGCATTGCGTGGATTCCCCTTGACGAACAAGTAACTGAGTAACACACATAACCACACGTACGCTTAGGATTAGAATTAGGAATCCTATCGTCACGATAGGATTTCTCATTTTGAATTGGTAAAATCTAGCTCTTTTTACGTACCGGTAATGGGTATTGGAATTGTATCTTGAATTGGTAAAATGTAACTACTGTATAACTAGTTACTTATTACTTATTGAATACGTAAAATCTATTGAATAGCCTACGCAAAAACTGTATTTTTTTTATATTATTTTCCAGTGTTAGGTGGCTAGTCTGGCTAGAGAGTGTTTCCCAGGCAAAAAATGTACAGTTAAATGATATCTTGTCACGATAGGACTTCTTTCATTTTGAATCGGTAAAATGTAGCTGTTTTTACGTAGCCTATTGGAGTAAAATCGGCAAGAATGTTAAGAGCGGGCGTACCGCCCTCATTGTTTACACTACGTATACGTGTACTGGCGTCGGATCACTCCCCCATGACATATTGTCATCATATATATTGCCAGCAGGGGGCAAATTACCGAGAAAAAAATTGCCGTCAAAATAGACGCGCACTTAACTACGGCGATCGACAATGCAACCATGACGGCGGTGGGGGAGACGTCAGACCTTTGCAATCATGTTTCCATCTATTTTGAATGCCAATGGATACAATAATATGTTGAGGGGGGCTTTGCCAGTGTGCCAAAATTCGCCCATTTTCTTCGTGATCCCGAACCTAACATCTGAAAAAAATATTGATACTGAAATTGGCTAAGAGCCTGTGACTCCCGGGGCGGCCGGGAGCCCCGCTAAACCTGCCATTCTATATCTACATTACACTCATCAAACGATAGTTGCTTTGCTCTACACTGTACTCTACATTGGCTATGATCTTAGAACTATTATATATCACCTGTATTGAAGTCCAAATGCAGCTACTAATGTAAATATAGACGGATAAATCCAGAGCTCAAGTCATGAAAGCTATTTGTTTACACTGTGAAAACACAACTTGTTCGGTTCGGATGAGGTGACTGACTTTAGCACCAATATAACAAATATATATTACAATAAGGAAACAGCCATCGTTCATAGAACGAACTCCTGGATGGGAGAGTCCGCTAAAACAAACAAACAAACAAACAACCAACCAATGTACCCCTACACTCCGATGTTATATTGCGCCGAAGGCTGAGTCAAGACGAACACAACTACCGTAATTTTATTGGCACTCGAATGCTCAATAATATGTAGATTAAAGGATAATAATAGGTATTTATCTAAAACTATGTATATATTAACTAAACTACTCCATGTGTTTAATATATTGACTGAATTTCACTGAAATGAATAATGTAAAATATTAATTTAAGTTTGAATGTTAGTTTTCTGATCCTGATCTGATCCCAATTAAACTCCCACAAAATACACGATATTTGTTCGTATGTGTTAATTTTATGGGGTCTCTAATTTCTTAAAAATAGTGAATGAATATAAATTTTATGTGTTTGACAAAGAGCGCAAGACCTTGAGGCATAAGGTAAGCTATAAATTAGTACGATTTTATGATGAATTATTGGTTTTTCAGGGGTATTTATGTGGTTGGATCAATGGAAAACAACGAACGAAAATCAGCTATGTTTTCCATTGTGGTGTTTCCGAGAATAATCCAATGATGACGTCAAATTAGCTTGCCGCCAATCAACTGTGGAACACTTGGAAATGTGTTAGCTGTTATTTACCGATATATTTGTGGAAAAATAGAGTGAATTAAGGGGCTGGAATATAACATTGACTTCATGTGAAGTGCGAGTGCCCTACACATTCTAAAATTGTGCATATTAATCTTGGGGAACTCATTATATATAAGGTATAAGTTCAAGGTGATACTTTGGATAAACCTGACTTCTAGCAAGCACCAAACTGCAATTTTGTAAGTAGCCAAGCATATTATTTTGTTCAGATAAGCCTAGGCCTACTTGTATTAGCCTAGGCCTATGATGATAATGATGATTTGAAGCAGAAATGAGTAGCCTAGGCTGAGGCTAGGCGTATTAGGCTTAGGATAACCCATTATCCAACAATCTTAGGACTGCCCCCACTAGTGGGGCTATGTATAATGTATTGATAGGCTAATGAAGATCAAGGAAGATTTGAGGTTAAAGACAGTAAAAAATAAGGTTAGCTAGGCTCTTAACCCGGGAACGGCGAAGGTCCTCAATTATGGTAATTATTTAGAAGATGACCTTTTTTTCTAGTTATTAAAAACTTACTCTATGGTGTATTATATGATATATAGAAGCAATAGAACTGTTAAAATGACCTGGGAAGTGTATATTAAACTTAGCCTAGACCAACATTCCTGTTTTTTTTTTTTTTTTTTTTGTAAGGCTAGGCTAACCTAGCCTAGGCTACTCTTGAGTTTTGGAACACAGTAGGCCTAAGCCTAGGCCTATTTTAGATGTCTAACTTTTAAAATAATAATATAAAAATACGTAGGCTAGGCCTAGGCTAGGATTAATTTGTTTTTATCATTATACAGAAAGTTAATTTGTGTTACCACTCAAAAAAACAGCGTCATTCGACACCCTGGCTAGGCTATAGCCTATGACAATAACAGTTTGCCGTCATGCCGTGGGATTATAGGGGTAGACCTGTCACTGAAGAATACATTCGCAGTCTTACCGTTTGTTTTTGTTTTCAAGGTATAGGCTATAGGCAGAATAGGCTACAGTAGTATCTTATCTACTGGTATCTTATTTTATTGTAGTTTATATTATGAGTGGAAGATTTGCAATAACTTACCCTAACCAAAGTCCAAACTTAGTGTCCAAAGTGGGATCTGCACCCTGCCTCTATGTTCTCATTTTGTATACCGGTAACTTTTTAGCCAGATTACCGGTACAATTTAATAAGTGTACAGCCAGCAGCTAGGCCTACCGCCTACAGTGCATTTATAGATTTCCCGGAATCCCGGCCATGACTTGGGTATCACTAAAGAATCTTTCCGCAGCCTTATGTACAATTGTTTGTTTTTATTTCTTCAAGGAATATAGTACAGTAGTTTATTGTTCAATTGTTTATATGTTCAATTGTTATGAGTAGATAATTTGCATTACCTTACCCTAACCTAACTTTACTTAGTCTTAGTGTCCAAAGTGGGGGCTGCCACTATCCCCACAGTCCACACACCCGCTAACTAACATATATTATTGGTATGTCTTGTCATTACTATAACCTGACTTCATGGGGGTAACGGAGACTTGATTGCATATTTTCGGAATTAGCCTCGCAGAATCTCGAGTCTTTTAAAGTTGTGAAAATTAAAGTAAGTTTCTACGTTCCTACTGATTGTACTTAACCCGAGATGGGAATAGCCTACCCAGGTATTTTTTTACTCGGCCCAGGGAAAATAATAGACAAACAAATGTTCTAATCAAAGTTTATTCTTGAAACTTGGTACCGGTATGTATTTTAACCAGTACTCTATAGTAACTCATGTATCATATGAAAGGATATAAATTAAGTATGTAATAGTTCTTGGAATGCAACAACAAATATACATGAAATCTTTATTGGACAAAAGTTACAAAACTAAAACAGGGACTGCTAAGAATAATTTAAAAACCTGTTTTCAATGCCTATATTAGTGGACCTGAAGTGAATCTCTTTGAGACTGAAGTACAGGCAGCCAGCTCCCCTAGTATCCTGATTAAACACCAGTAAACATACATAACATCCCTTTTACTTACAATATTATTCATTCCTTTTAATAAATTTTGAGCATGTATTGTGCGTATATTTACCTTCACATCTCAAAATTTCTCCGGCGGACGGGGGGCTACGCCCCCCGGACCCCCTGTTATGTAGCGGGGGGCTGCGCCACCCGCACCCCCTGCAGACGCCACGCAAAGTTGATCCTTGTAAACTTAGAAAAATGATCCAGAACTGGATAATTTCTGTTTTGGCACCCTGGGCTTTGCCCCCTCTCCCTCTCCCCCCCCCATGACATATTGTCATCATCAAATATAGGCCTATTGCCAGCAGGGGGCAAATAACCAAAACAAATCGCCGTTAAAATAGACACGAAGTTAACCGCGGCGATCGCCCTATGTAAACATGACGACCTTACGCCCGCTAACTAGGCTACATCCATCCCGTAAAATCTTGAATAGGTAAAATGTAACTACAACTAGGCTATTGATAATTCTACAGGCTACAGCTTCACAATCCCTGATTTGTCGCTATTATGTTGCTCATAATAGGTTACTATTATTCGTAGTATCCTAGATTTAATATGGTTCGATGATGCTCGGAACTGTATATTTGACTTGAAATAGATACCCGGTACATTGAAGTATTAAAAACCTTCACCAAAGTGAATTTTTTTTTAGTATGATCTAAATTGCAATATCCTTATTCTGTAATAGCCTTCATAGGCTTTATTGCGAAATAATTGTGGTAGTTTCGGTAATAGGCCTAGGCCTATATACCAAAATAAGGGTGCGAGCCTATTCCCTATAGGCTTAGAGGCTAGGCTAATTATCAAAGAAATAACTACATTTCTTGGTAAATATCCTAAGCCTAGGCCTATTAAGTATTAGGCTAACTTAAGCTTGCACAATTGATCTTGGTATAGCCTAGCCTAGGCATAGCCTAATCCTGTGTAGCGGGGAGACTTGTATACTTATATCTCAATAATTTGGTAATGTTACAATAGCCTATAGCCAAGGCCTATGTTTACATTTTACAGTCATAAATAGCCTAGTCCACTAATATACTAATTAGGTTAGATTATGTTTTGATTAGGTTAGGTTAAAGATAGGCTATTGTTCAGTTTCTTAATAAATAGGCATCTGAAAAGAGCTATACACGCTATACAGGACCTCACCCTGGACTTAAGTGTAACCGTAATTGTGAATACTACCAAAAACTATAGGCCTAGGCCCTAAGCTAGCCTAATTCAAATCTGATTTTCGTGGAAGTGAATGAGCTCCTTCACTCGCTCCTCCACTCACCACTCGTTTTTCTTCACTTTTCGTCTCATTCTAGTTAACACTTAAAGCTTTTAACTCACTCTCTGTGTCACTTGACAACATTATTAGGCCGGAATATTACTAAAATAGCGATAAAACACGAGAGGGGTGCTTCGTTTCACTATTTTTTTTTAAACAGTTGGTGAGCACTGACCAATGAGCGTCACGAGGTAACGTCACGTGACTATGGTACCTAGACGGAAAACATGGCGGCCTGTGATTGGCTGAGCTTGTAGATGTACACATAGGGGATATAAGTCGCCACGCTATTGGTTACAGCTTATATCCGAGACTTCTAACTTGAACTCTGTTCTAAAACAATGAATTTCAACCTCTTCTCACGGGTGACAGAAGGTCTACAGGTATATTGGTATGTTTTTTTGTTCAGCTCAGTCAGCTGTGGGAGTCTCGGACCCACAATTTTCGCGCGAAAAACGAATTTCTCAAGCGTGGAGTACCAAACCTTATTATTATGATTAATTTAGTTAAGTGGACTGTATATTATTGATTTTGAAGAAGTATTAACCATATAGAATATTTACCCTTTGATGAACTCAGCTGGTGATTGGAGGATGGCGGAAAATAGGCTAGATGACTCGAAGTGGTTAGTAAGGTAAACAGCGTATGAAAAGAGGCTACAATAGGCTAGGATAGGCTAGATATTTACGTTAAGTTTGTGCTAATTAACAAAGATGATGATGTAAATGACTATATGGAATATGAGATGAAAGTGAAGCGAAAACACCTGGTGAAGTAAAGGAACTATAGGAAGAAGGCTTAGCGTGTGTAGCTGAGACGGAGGTTGGTTGGAGAGTGAGCAAGCGCGTTATGTTTGTCTCTGTCGTGACATACCGCGCACGCGCATAACATATGGAAAATGTATCCCATCTTTTTTACAATGAGATACTTATGAACAATCTTAACCCGGGAGCTGCGGGAAGACTCTTAAGAGTTCCCCCGGCGGACTGCGGGAAGACTCTCCAGAGTAACGCTTTTGAACGCGTACCAAAACCGCGCGTTAATAGTCAGACGGCTGAAAATTGGTGTGGATATAGTACTACGTGTCAACTCTCGATACCACCCCGCGAAACGCTCTCCCCGCACTCGTGCAAGCACCACCGCGCCAGTAACCAAGCACTAGTCATGGAGCCCACACGTCCCTCACGCTCGCTCCCTGATGACACAACCAGCCCTCCTTCTGGTGGTGTTAGCCGCCGTGGAAGGCAGAGGGTGGCTGCCAAAGACCCTAGCTACCAGTACGACACGCCCTACAGCTCGGAGGACGAAACACCAGCACCCAAAGCACGGAAAACACGTGCAAGCAGGGCAATGGCACAGAGGTCATTGGTCTTTCGTGACACTGCCACCACGACCCAGGCCACTGCAACAACCACTACCACCACCACTACCACCACTGCCACCCCTGCCACCGGTACCAGCGACGCAGGAGGCCGCCCTAGGGCTGCAGAACCTGCGGGGACAGGAAAAATTAAAGGCACGGGCGTAGGGAAAAGATCCCGTACGCCAGCCACAGTGCCCCTACCACCACCACCACCACCACCAGCCGCCGCCCCTGGCCCGGCTGCCGCCGCCGCCCCTGGCCCGACTGCCGCCCCTGCTGCCCCTGCCAGCGACGCAGGAGGCCGCCCTAGGGCTGCAAAACCTGCGGGGGCAGGAAAAATTAAAGGCACGGGCGTAGGGAAAAGATCCCGTACGCCAGCCACAGTGCCCCTACCACCACCACCACCACCAGCCGCCGCCCCTGGCCCGGCTGCCGCTGCCGCCCCTCCTGCCCCTGCCGCCCCTGCTGCCCCTGCCGCCCCTGCCCAAGGAACAGGGAAGGGGAAGGGGAAGGGGAAGGGGAAAGGGAGAGGGAAAGCGACTGCTGGCCCTGCTTTCCCTGGTGGCCCTGCTGCCCCTGTTGCCCCTGCTGCCCCTGTTGCCCCTGCTGCCCCTGCCGCCCCTGCCGCCCCTGCCGCCCCTGCCCAAGGAACAGAGAGAAGGGCGACAGGCACCACCATCATCTTGCCATCAACTGCTGCCCCTGCCGCCGCCTCGGCCGCCGCCTCTGCCGCCGCCTCTGCCGCCGCCCCTACCGCCGCCCCTGCCGCCACCTCTGCTGTCCCTGTCCATCAGACACCCTCGCGTGGCAAAATTACCCGGAAAACTCTGACACCATCCAAATATGGCGCCCTGCTGTTTGATGGTGATTTACACGACATTGGCAGTCAAGGTTTTGACGACGAAGACCAAGCACGGGACCAAGGGTGGGGGGATTTGGGAGTGGACAGTGGGAGTGAGTCAGACGTCGGCGACGAAAACGAGGAAGGTCATCGTCTGTCCAGTGAAGAGGAGGGTGATGATGATCATGTGCTGTATCGCGACCATGGAAGCGATATTTCAGACGATGAAGCAGACGCAGACGACATTCCGATCCCTGGCTTGCCTACGTTCGATTGGTCTGACGGGGTCAATTTTGTACCTGACGTGCCCCAGTTCAATCCTGGGACGTCAGGTACAACTGACGACTGGCCCTGTGACGAGCACGCGAACGAAAGCGACTTCTTCCTCGCTTTTTTCGATTTTGAGGTAATGACGTTCATCGTTGCCCAAACAAACGCCTACTACAGGTGGGTGTTTGGCCGATTGGACGTCTTTCTCCAAAAGCGAGAATACGAGGCTGGGTAGATACGACTGTTGAAGAATTTATGACGTTCTTTGCCTTGTTGTTCCTCATGCCTCTGATCAAGAAGCATGTGTTGCAACACTACTGGAAGCACGACCCTCTCATCGCCACCCCAACTTTCAATAAGTTCATGACTCGTGACAGATTTTTGTTGCTGCTAAGATTTATGCACTTTGCAGACAACGAAAATCCTAACAGGATTGACAGGATATGGAAAGTTCGGACTGTGTTCACCATGTTGTTGGAGAGGTTTAGGAAATACTTTTACCCCTTCCTCAATTTGGTGATTGACGAGTCGCTCGTGCTCTTCAAAGGACGTCTTGTGTTCAAACAGTATATCCCCTTGAAAAGGCATAGGTTCGGAATCAAGCTCTTCGTTTTGTGTGACTGCGAAACTGGAATAGTGCTTGACATGATCGTGTACACAGGCACTGACATTGACATCCCGAAAGCCGCTGCCAATGACCCCATGGGCATGTCAGGTGCCATCGTCAGGAAAATGTTGGCACCTTACCTGGGCAAAGGCCACATCATCTACACTGACAACTGGTATACTTCTCCTGCTCTCTGCCAGTTTCTTCATGACAACCAAACGGGGTCATGTGGGACTGTCAGAAAGACAAGAAAGTTTATGCCAAAATTCACAGGTGATGTCATTCCTCTCACAGATGCCTCCTCCAGTGACACACCTTCAGAAGACGACCTGGCCCAGGAACACCGCGAGAGGCATGTTCGAAGAAGGCGACGAAAGGGGCAGAAGTACAAGCAGCTCGAAAAGTGTGGGAAAGTGATAGCCCTGAAGTGGAAGGACAAGCGAGACGTCCACCTGCTTTCCACCGTCCACACAGGTGCCCAGGTGGATTCTGGCAAAATCCACTACAGAACCAGGAAGACCATCTACAAGCCCGACATGGTAGTGGACTACACTAAGAACATGCGCCTGGTGGACAAGTCTGACTGTCAGCTGTCAGGCGTTGAGTGTCTGAGGAAGACTGTGAAGTGGTATCACAAGCTCTTCCTCCACCTAGTTGATATCACGATGCTCAACGCCTACTACTTGTGGTTGGTAAAGAAGGATATGTCCCCAAACCAGAAGCTGAAATTCCGGGAGTTCGTGTACAACGTCTCATACCAACTCCTGGAGAAGTATGGCACCACCACTCACAGACGTACGGCATGGCGTGGGGATCACGTTCCTGACCGAGTGCAGGTGGGTGTCCAAAGACACTACCTGATCAGCACCGAGGTGATTGGCACTCGTCACAGGCAGGTGCAGTGCATCGTCTGCAGCTCCAGTGTCAGGAAACCCCATGTCCCAAAAAGAGTCACCTCAATGTGCGCAGAGTGCAAAGTTCCACTCTGCATGGGCGAGTGCTTCAGGGACTACCACACCTTCAAAAAATTTTGAGTGTCGCCCTGCCCCGCCCTGCCCTGCACTGCCCTGCACTGCCCTGCCCTGCCCTGCCCTGCCCTGCCCTGGACTCGCCCCCTGCTCAGCCCTGCCCTGGACTCGCCCCCTGCTCAGCCCTGCCCTGGACTCGTCCCCTGCTCAGCCCTGTCCTGGACTCGCGCCCTACCTTACCTGACCTGACCTAATTGATCACGCTACCTCATAATGTAACATATATATTATATAATGTATAAGTTCCAAAGATGTCCCTGTGATATAGCTTTTACATTATATAATTGTATGTTTCATTATTTAGTTTATAAGTTTCAAATATTTACATGTTATATGCCTTATTTTTTTATTATATCAATATATATGTTTGTTATTAGTCAAAGTCATGTGTATATAATTATTTTCTTACCTCAAATGAATTGTACAAAAATAAATATGTTTCAACAAATCCTGTCAAACCTACTAAGATAATAAAAAAAAACAATAATAATAAAAAAAAAACACAAGGTCATGTCATTGTATTCTTACAATATGATATATTCTATGAATATTTCATATTTATTGAATACAATGGCATGATCTTGTAAAAAAAATTTTTTATCAAAAATGTTCTAGACAATATAAAACCTTCCCCATAACCCCCTCCTGGATTCGATCCCACAACCCTAGCACACTTTGAGTTTTCCAGTCCGCGACCTTACCAACCATGCCACAGGAGCTCATACCAAATATCACTCAAAACTTTGTGTCTACAATCGAAATGACAATATACAAAAAAAAATGAATTATCCCACCAATTTACGTTTGTAAATTGATGGGATTATCAATTATATCATGCCAAGGTTTATGAAAGTTTGTCTCTGTCAAGAATTAGTAATTATATAACTTTATTCTGTCCAAAATTGCCAAAACATTCAGCAAAATTGCCCCTCTCAGTGCGACTCCACTCATTTTCACACGGTCAAGCGGTGACCCTTGCCGCTCCCTTTAGGCCCTACCTACACCAGCCACAGCAGCTCTGTCTGGGAACAAAATTTGTATAAATACAATAATGGATAAAATACTCTTCACAAATACATTTGTATTGTATAATATTGTAAATAAAAAAGAATAATAACTGTGTGGGTGTCGTAAATTGCTCAACCAGCTTTCTTATGTCTCGCCTACGCGCGTATATTGGATTATACATAGTCATGACTGTCATACAAATAATTGCAGTAGGTCTCGAATGTACATTTAGATTGCATATTACTTGGAAATAAATAAGTAAACGTTTCTCTGGTGGCAATCTACCCTTTCGCAAGTGTAAGGAGACACCATTCTATATTTAGCCCTTTATCGCAAAAGGCAATCTGCACGTGTTTACTGACCACCGTCGCTGGTGGTCTATAATATAGTACTTTACTGACAGTCAATGGCCTACATGTTTCTGGGGTACTTCACATGTGTCTAAAATGCAATGTCTGCTTGCATAAAAATGCAATTCTGAAGTCCATTTATACGTACCACATACGCATGTCTCAGTTTCTATCTAT
>JBAKBP010020023.1:0-43421 GCA_037953745.1 Lithodes maja
GTGAGGAAAAGATATGCCGAGTATTTTGAATCTTTGTTAAATACAAGAGATGGAAGAGAAGCAGTGATTGAAGCAGAGGTGGATGGAGATAGGTTACCCAGGCCACCCAGGTGGCAGGGAATGAATGCAAGGATTGAGGAAAATGAGGTGAAAGAAGCAGTGAAACAAATGAGAGCGGGAAAAGCAGAAGGTTTGGATGGTATTGCTGTGGAGTGTATAAAGAAGGGTGGAGATGTGATAATAGATTGGTTGGTGAGACTTTTCAATGTGTGCTTTGCTGTGTCAATGGTACCAATAGACTGGAAGAGTGCATGTATTGTGCCGTTGTACAAGGGGAAGGGAGATCGGCAGGAGTGTTCAAGTTATAGAGGTATTAGTTTATTGTCAGTGGTTGGAAAGCTGTATGGCAGGGTGTTGATAGAGAGGATAATAAAAGTGTACGGAAGTTGCAATAGGAGAAGAACAGTGCAGTTTTAGGAGGGGAAGAGGGTGCATGGATCAGATGTTTGCAGTAAGACAGTTATGCGAGAAGAATTTAGAGAAGCATAAGGAGATATTTTGGGCTTTTATGGACTTGGAAAAAGTGTATGATCGTGTGGACCGTGAAGCAATGTGGAAGGTGTTAAGGATTTATGAAATAGGAGGAAATTTGTTAGAAGCAGTTAAGAGTTTTATGAAGGGAGCAGAGCATGTGCGAGAGTAGGAAATGGTGAGTTGAGTGAATGGTTTGAGGTAAAGGTAGGTTTGCGACAGGGTTGCGTAATGTCACCATGGCTGTTTAATATGTTTATGGATGGTGTGGTGAGGGAGGTGAAAAGGAGAACTATGGGAAGAGGATTGGGTTTAGTAGGAAAGAATGGTAGAGATTGGGAGTTGAATCAGTTGCTGTTCGCTGATGACACAGCATTGGTGGCGGATTCTGATGAGAAACTGCAGCGGGTAGTCAAAGAGTTTGGTGTGGTTTGTGGAAGGAGGAAACTGAAGGTGAATGTCAATAAAAGTAAAGTAATGGTGTGTAATAGGGGAGAGCATAGGGTGAATCTAGATGTGAGGCTGGATGGGAAATATTGGAACAAGTAGAGTGTTTTAAATATCTAGGAGGAACAATAAGCAGGAGTGGAGGTATGGAAGTGGAAGTAAAACAGAGAGTGTGTGAAGGAAGGAAGGTTTTCGGAGCAATGGGAGTATGTGGAAGACGAGAAATCTCGGAGTGGAAAGTAAAAAGTGCACTGTATCAAGGAATTGTTGTGCCAACAGTGATGTATGGGGCTAAGACATGGCTCTGAAGAAAACGGAGAAAAGAGGGCTGGATGTGATGGAGATGAGCTGCTTGATGAGTATGTGTGGAGTTACTCGTAGAGACAGATTGAGGAATGAAGAGATACGTAGGAGAGTGGGGCAGCAGGAACATTTGTCAGCCAGAGTGGACAGAAGGGTGCTGAGCTGGTATGGTCATGTTGAACGAATGGGAGATGACAGGCTTACAAAGAGAATATGTGAGTCAGGTACAAGGGGAGATAGAAGGGCAGGAAGACCCCCATTGAGATGGAGAGACTGTGTAAGAAAGGCTTTGGATGATAGAGAATGACTATAGATCAGGCAGGGGAAGTTGTGGTGGACAGGAGTGAATGGAGAATGCTTGTGAATAGTTGAGTGAACACGTGGTCATTTGGAGTAAGGGGTCGGGCGCAAGTTGGACTAGATAATAGTCCATGAGGCGCCTGGCCTGGGAGACGATTAATATGAAGGGTGTGCCTGGAAGTGTGGTGGGAGGGCTTATGGCTTTGGCTCCGCTGCATGTCTGCCTGCCGAGATCGGAACCTCTCCGGGTGGTCAGGGGCCGGGGGAGTGCTGGAGCGACCTTGGTAACCCTGGTCTCTGGGTCTTCTCCTGGGTGACCTGGATGTGTGAGAGTTTGTGTTTTTATCTGTGTTTATTTTTTGTTTTATGTTGTTTTTGTGTTTTCCCTGTTCTTGCTCTGTCTTGAGTCGGCTACCCCCAAAATGTGGGGATTGGGCCTGAGCATATAGATAGATAGATAGATAGATAGACCGATAGACCTAATTATCCATACAGGTATATTTCATGTTACCTAATTATCCATACAGGTATATTTCATGTTACCTAATTATCCATACAGGTATATTTCATGTTACCGAATTATCCATACAGGTATATTTCATGTTACCTAATTATCCATACAGGTATATTTTATGTTACCTAATTACCCATACAGGTATATGTCATGTTACCTAATTATCCATACAGGTATATTTCATGTTACCTAATTCTCCATACAGGTATATTTCATGTTACCTAATTATCCATACAGGTATATTTCATGTTACCTAATTATCCGTACAAGTATATTTCATGTTACCTAATTATCCGTACAGGTATATTTCATGTTACCTAATTATCCATACAGGTATATTTCATGTTACCTAATTATCCATACAGGTATATTTCATGTTACCTAATTATCCATACAGGTATATTTCATGTTACCTAATTATCCATACAGGTATATTTCATGTTACCTAATTATCCGTACAGGTATATTTCATGTTACCTAATTATCCATACAGGTATATTTCATGTTACCTAATTATCCATATAGGTATATTTCATGTTACCTAATTGAAGTCTACCTTGGTTTTTACTGCCCCCATTTTTTGTCTTAACCCTTTGAGTACCAGTGACGTCTGTTATACTTTATTCTAGCTACATTTAGACGATTGTATGCAGCTTAACCCTTTCACGTTTTTATGACGCGGAGGTTGCCAGATTAGCAATAATAAATAGAGTTCTCTCACTCTTATAATTACCTCTCCAAAATTAGTTTTCTGCCCACAGCTAACTCAAAGACAACTGCAGAGGTTGAAGTAACTAAACTAAAGGTTTCTAAATACCCCTTATGGTAACAAAGGCTTTAAAGTATCCCTAATAGGCTCAGAATTGTGTCAAAAATGTGAGAGGGTTAAGAAGGATAAGAAGAAAGAACCCCTTCTCTGTATCCTCCTACTTTCTCTATCCTAGTTTCAAAGCCAATGGCGGATGTTGTGCATATGTGCACAACAAACTCACTTGCTCTCGTGTTCCCGATTTCGACTCCTCTGAATTCTCAACTTTATGGCTCAAACTTTCCTGTCATTCTCTTACTAAATATTTCTGTGCTGTCTATCTTTCCCCTAACTCTACCAACTTTCCTAAATTCTTTGACTATCTAAACTCTACAGTGGAACACATTCTATCCATTTCTCCTTTCTCAGAAATCTCCATCTTAGGAGATTTCAACGTTCACCACCGCCAATGGCTCTCCTCTCACACTACTGATCCACCTGGTGAACAAGCCTACGTCTTTTCTATCCTAAATGACCTAGAGCAGTTAGTTCAGCAACCCACCCGTATCCCGGATCGCATCGGAGATCGGCCCAACATTCTTGACCTGTTTCTAACTTCTAACCCTTCTTCTTATACTGTCGATCTTTTCTCTCCTTTGGGCTCCTCCGACCATAAACTTATCTCTGTCACCTGTCCTATCTCTCCAGTACAGCCACCCGATCCTCCTAGCCGGCGGCGCTTGTGGCACTTTGGCGCTGCCGACTGGGAGGCTCTTCGGCAGTACTTCTTTGATTTCCCATGGAATGATTTCTGCTTCCATGGCCGAGGACCCTCGGAGAGTGCTGAACGCATTACCGAGGTAATCCTATCGGGCATGGAAGCATACATTCCATTCTCTTTCTCTCAGACTAATGCTAAAAAATCTTGGTTTACTCACGCCTGTTCTACTGCTGTCCGCAATAAGGAGGAAGCATTCAAACGGTACCGACGCCTTAAAACTCAAGACTCTCATTCTTCATATGTTTCTGCCCGGAATCAAGCCAAATCTGTTCTTCGACTTGCCAAACACTCTTTCATCAATAATAAATGCACTGAACTATCCAACTCTAGCTCTTCCCAAGCTTTCTGGCATCTAGCCAAAAACCTCTCCAACAATTTCTCTTCCTCGTCTTTCCCTCCTCTTTCCCACTCTGATGGCACAACCATCACTTCTTCCTCTGACAAAGCTAAACTCTTCGCTCAAACTTTTGCTAGAAACTCCACCTTGGATGATTCCGGTGCTATTCCTCCCTCTCCGCCCTCCTCTCTCTTACTTATGCCTAATATCCTAATCTCTTCTAAAGATGTACTTTCTACCCTCTCTGGGCTTAACACTAATAAGGCGTACGGTCCGGACGGTGTTCCTCCTGTTGTTCTCAAAAACTGTGCTTCCGTGCTGACTCCCTGCCTAGGGAAACTCTTTCGTCTCTGTCTATCCTCTAACGTCTTCCCTTCATGCTGGAAGTTTGCTCACATTCAACCTGTCCCAAAGAAGGGTGACCGCTCTCAACCCTCCAACTATCGTCCAATTGCTCTTATCTCTTGTCTTTCTAAAGTTTTTGAAACTATTCTTGCTTCCAAATTTCTTAAGCATTTCTCTTCTCATAATCTGCTCTCAGATCGCCAGTATGGCTTCCTTAAGGGTCGCTCTACTGGTGATCTTCTTTCATATCTTACTAACTCTTGGTCATCCTCCTTTCGGGACTTCGGTGAGACTTTTTCTATTGCACTAGACATATCGAAAGCCTTCGATAGAGTCTGGCATAAATCTTTAATTTCTAAACTACCCTCCTTCGGTTTCTATCCCTCCATCTGTGCCTTTGTCTCTAATTTCCTTTCCGGCCGTTCCATAGCTGCGGTTGTGGACGGCCATTGTTCACTTCCTCACCCTATAAACTCCGGTGTTCCTCAGGGCTCTGTCCTATCTCCTATTCTCTTTCTAATTTTTATAAATGATCTCCTTAACTGTACCTTAATTCCCATCCATTCATACGCAGACGACTCAACCTTACACTACTCCATTAGTTTTTCAGAACGCCCCAGCCAGCAATCCCTCAACGACAAACGTAATGAAGCCATAGAACTCTTAAATTCTGATCTAAATACTATTTCCAATTGGGGCAGAGAAAACCTTGTTAACTTTAATGCTTCCAAAACCCAATTTCTCCATCTATCTACCCGTCAGGATCTCCCAGCGGACTATCCCTTATTCTTCAACAATACAAAAATCAACCCTTCATCTTCTCTCAATATTCTTGGTGTCTCTTTTTCTTCTGCTCTCATTTGGAAGGACCATATTACCAGTCTTGCTAAGGCAGCCTCCCAGAAGCTGGGTGTGCTCAACCGCCTTAGGGGGTTCTTTTCCCCTGCACAGCTTCTTGCTCTGTACAGGGGCATAGTGCGCCCTTGTATTGAGTATTGTTCACATGTGTGGGGAGGTTCCTCTCACACCGCTCTCCTAGACAAAGTTGAAAGGAAGGCCTTTCGTATCATTAACTCCCGTCCACTCACCAACTCTCTGCAATCTCTCTCTCTCCGCCGCAATGTTGCATCTCTCTCGCTATTCTATCGCTACTATAATAATCAGTGTTCCTCAGAGCTATCCCAGTGCATACCACCTCCTTTACGTAGGGCACGTGGTACCCGTCTTGCAACTCAATCCCACCCCTACTCTGTGCAACTCTCCAACCCAAGAGTGAAACGTTACTCTCAAACTTTCTTCTACTCAACATCTGAGCTCTGGAACTCTCTCCCAGAATCAGTCTTTCCCTCTTCCTATGACTTAAATTGCTTCAAACTCCGTGTGTCCCTATGACTTAAATTGCTTCAAACTCCGTGTGTCCAGGCATTTTGGCTCGAACGTCCCTTGATTTTGGCCCTGTCACTCTTTCAACTATGGGGGAGGCACTCGCTATAGGCAGTTATGCCTTTTGCCTCCCTCAATCACATAGAAAAAAAAAAAAAAAAAAAAAAAAAAATATGGTAGCTACATGGATTATTTGAGTTAGTAGGTAGCCTTTTCTTTGGTAGAGGTCCTTCCTAAGCTGAATAGAATCGTCTAATAGTTGCCAGAATACAATGAAGAGAACGTCACCGGTACAGTAGGGGTTAATAAAAGAAAAAACTTGAGAAAGGAAAAATGGGGTAGACTTTTGTTAGATAAAACTAAAACATGTTAAACTTGTACTGTTAATATGCAATTAATCGGGATATAAAAGAACAACAGCGGAAACTAAATATAGATTAAGTGAGCCCACCTCGCTTGTTTTCTCTTTCTCTCGCTCTCTCTTTGGCTTGTATCCATTCGGCCCCATTCAGCCTACTGTGTTTAAGACGTTTTCCCCCATCCAGGTGTCAATATTTTTCTGGCGAGCGGTAGCGAGCCAGCATATATATATTTTTGTTTTAACAGTAAGCTATATTTGTACATTTTTCGATAGAAAAATGTCTCTGGCGAAGCCGGATTTCTCCATACAACGATGGCTCGCAATCGCTCGTCAGGAAGAAATTGACACCTGGATGGGGATAAACGTCTTAAAACAGTTGGCTGAATGGGGCAGAATGAATACAAGTCAGAGAAATAGAGAAAAGGAGAGAAAGAGAAACAAAGCAGGTGACCCCCCCTTAAACCCTTTTTAGATACGTTGACGCATTTTGTTCTGTTTTCTGGCTATCATTAGACGATTTGATTCAGATTAGAAAGGGTGTATGAAAGTCAGAGGGTTAATTGAGATCGACTATAACCTTATAATTCCCACAGATCCTTCCAAAGTTGTATACAAACGTTGTCTAATGACAGCCAGAATAGCTACTGGAATAATGTTTAGTCCCCCCGCCCCATTTTTTTTTTTTTTTTTTTTTTTTTTTTTTTTTTTACCCAGGATATACCTTCCGCTTTCCTACCAGATCTTTTCATTGTGTTCTCTCTGTGGGCTCAGTCGTCTGGCCAAATGGCCTCGTTACAGACCAAGAAGGCTGTTTAAGATGGCAAAATCCACCTAATTGGGGAATGGGCAGAAAGAAAGAGGTGTGTGGGGGGGGGGGGGGTTGCAAGAGAGATAGGTGAGGGGGGATGGGGTATTAGAAGAACGGAGAGAGAGAGAGAGAGAGAGAGAGAGAGAGAGAGAGAGAGAGATGAAATATGAATATAAACACCATATGAGGAGGAACACTTTACTGTATAGACAACTTTTCGCAGATTGCTTCTTCGGGTCACTAACCTGAAGTAACCTAAAAAAGCTATCTGCGAAACGTCGTCAATAAACTGTTCTTCCTCATATGGTGTATATATTCATTCTGTCAACTTTTCACAATTATTATAAAGGACATAGCTCATGAAAAATCCCTTCCCATTTGGTCACTGTCTTAAACATGGTAAAGTATGATTGATACTGCACAGTTGTCTTGATTTGCCATGAATTTTGACCTAAAATAGCAAACAAAGCCATGGAAGATATTTTAAGCTTAGAAACTTGATGGCAAACCCTGTCGCCTCTCTCTTGTGGTAGTGATAAAGGAATTAGACCGCGGGATTCAAATCTGTTTTGATATTGCCAATGGCTTTCCTCTCTTTCCACTGACCAACCTGGTGAACAAGCCTACATCTTTTTTATCCTAAATGACCTAGAGCAGTTAGGCCAGCAACCCACCTGTATCCCGGATCGCTTCGGAGATCGGCCCAACATTCTTGACTTTTTTCTAACCTCTAACCCTTCTGCTTATACTATAAATTGTTTCTCTCCTTTGGGCTCTTCCGACCATAAACTTATCTCTGTCACCTGTCCTATCTCTCCCGTATGGCCACCCTATCCTCCCTGCTGGCGGCGCTTGTGGCATTCTGGCGATGCCGACTGGGACCCTCAGAGAGTGCTGAACGCATTACCGAGGTAATCTTCTTGGGCATGGAAGCATACATTCCATTTTCTTTCTCTCAGTCTAATGCTAAAAACTCTTGGTTTACTCACTCTTGTTTTACTGCTGTCCGCAACAAGGGGAAAGCATTCCACCTGTACCGTCGCCTCCAAACTCAAGAATCTCATTCTTCCTATGTATCTGCCCATAATCAAGCCAATTCTGTTCTTCAACTCGCCAAACACTATTTCATCAATAATAAATGCACTGAACTATCCAACTCTAGCTCTTCCCAAGCTTTTTGGCATTTAGCCAAAAATCTCTCCAACAATTTTTCTTCCTCGTCTTTCCCTCCTCTGTTCCACTCCGATGGCACCACCGTCACTTCTTCCTCTGACAAAGCTGAACTCTTCGCCCAAACTTTTGCTAGAAACTCCACCTTGGATGATTCTGGTGCTATTCGTCCCTCTTCACCCCTCTGTCACTTACTCATGCCTAATATCCTAATCTCTTCTAAAAATGTACTTTCTACTCTCTCTGGGGTTAATACTAAGAAGGCGTACGGTCCGGATGGTGTTCCTCCAGTTGTACTAAAATACTGTGCTTCCGTGCTGACTCCCTGCCTAGGCAAACTCTTTCGTCTCTGTCTCTCCTCTAACGTCTCCCCTTCATGCTAGAAGTTTGCTCTCATTCAACCAGTCCCAAAGAAGGGTGACCGCTCTCAACCCTCCAACTATCGTTCAATTGCTCTCATTTCTTGCATCTCCAAAGTTTTTGAAACTATTCTTGCTTCCAATAAGGTAAAAAGGGTAAATACTATTTCAAATAACCCACTGACTTCCAGTGTATACCACCTCCTCTACGTAGGGTACATAGTACCCGTCTTGCAACACAATCCCACCCCTACTCTGTGCAACTCTCCAACCCAAGAGTGAAACGTTATTCTCAGTCTTTCTTCTATTCGACTGCTGAGCTCTGGAAGTCTCTCCCAGAATCAGTCTTTCCCTCTTCCTATGTCTTAAATTGCTTCAAATTCCGTATGTCCAGGCATTTTGGCTCGAACGTCCCTTTATGTTGGGACTGTCACTCTTTCAACTTTGGGGGAGGCACTCGCTAGAGGCAGTTCTGCCTTTTGTCGCCCTCACTCACATAGAAAAAAAAAAATTAGGAAGGAGCTGTGGGCATCAAAAGGGTACATACTATCTCATATAACCCTCTGACTTCCATATAATCTTCCTATCTGAATAAAATCAACTACTAATAACCAGACAACAGACAAGAAATGAGTAATTGTATTTAGAAAGGGTTAACATAGGGCCATTTATTGGACCGAGGTGTTGTCGGGTTGTCTCTCTCACAGGGAATAGGTCCGCTTGGGGGCATTCTGTGTATGGCCACCCTCGTAAGGGGAGTAAGGCGTCTGGCAATAGATAGATAGATAGATAGGTGTTTACAAGGGTGCGGGATGGGGGGGGGGGGAAGTGGGAGTGGTTCGGAATATTGCCACCCCTGCTGTTGTTGATTTATCGGGACTGGCCACCTGGACAAGGGGGTTGGGGGGGGGGTGGGGGGGTGGGTGTAGGGTGAGAGAGAGAGAGAGAGAGGGATTTACATATATTTACATATATACACTGGCCACACAGACCTTACGATCCAAACGAGGTGGTCAGGACTAAATTCTAGCAGAGATGGCATATCCGATAGAAAAGGAAAGTTAAGGAAAGGACAGAAAAGAAGAAGGCTCTCTCCCCACCCTCCGGCAATTGCCGTACATGAAAAAGTTGGAAGTGATTAACCTTGCTGGGCTTCGAAATCCCCAGAAGGAATTTACAGGAAAGATTGAAAAAAAGAAAGGAAAATGTATGCAACCCTTCGCCTTAGTAGCATGTATATTTTGGGGTTAATTGGAATCATGCAACCCATCACCCTTAGTAGTATGTACATTTTTAATGATGATTTTTATAATTATTTTTCTGTTTGTTTATTTACTTTTTTGTTTTTTCATGCTCTTTTTAGCTGAAAAAATAATAACGTTGATAATTACTGCCTGCTCCATACCAATTTGTCTGTAGTATGAGTCTAGATTTGTCTTAAATGTATCTATAGAGGAGCTGTCTATTACTTTATTTGGGAGTTTGTTCCACTCATCAATCACACTGTGAGTGAAGAATTGTTTTGTTGTATCTAGATTTGGTCTCCTACCTAATAATTTTAAATTGTTTCCTCTTGTAGATGTGTCTTCGGCTTTTTTGAATAACTTATCTGGGTTAATGTTACTGAATCCTTTTAGAATATTAAAACATTCAATCAACTGACCTGTCATCCTTCGATTCTTAAGTGAAAACAGATCAAGTTCTTTTGGTCTTTCATCATATGATTATTTCTTAATGAAGGGATTAGTTTAGTGGCTCGCCTTTGCACAGATTCCAATTTTTTTACATCCTTTACTCCTACGGGCAGCAACATGGCGACCACTGTGAAGGGCAACAACATGGCGGCCACCCAATGGAAAACGTACCACGCAACCGCTCGAGGGAGAACGCACCAAATGGGGGGGACTATTCTAAACCGACCGAGAACATGAGCATTGCCGACCGCAACAGCCTGCACATCACCCCTATGACACTTACACCAGCCCAAGCTACCTCATATTCCGGCCACACCACCAGACCAAGAACGGGCACCAGCAGGAACAACAGAGAACCTGATCTATTACCTCATTCATCCCTAAAAAGGCGAAAGAGTGGCACCCACGTGGACCTAGCCACCTCAGACGATTCAACGCTTCCCCTTCAACTTGGCAAGCCTAGACAAACCAAACTACAGCCAAACATCAAATACATCAGTGGCCCTATGGCGTGCATCGGGGAAAAATACCCAGCAACAGCTGCAACGCCTAATCTTCCAAATCAACGAGGTAGAAATAACATGCCAGACTTGGGGAAAGTGCAACCCACTTCTACCCCTAATATCTACAAGCCCTCAACTCTCCCAAACACCAACCAAGTTCTGCCGCATGCACAACTACTCAACCTATAAGAAGTACCAGCTGCAACCAGTGCATCTTGCCCCACAACTGCAAAACAAATCAGATGACCTGCCGTGTCCTTGATGCCCGGGAAGCCTGTGCACAGGACACCTCAGAAAGAAGAGACACTACTCACGCTGACCAACCCATCAGCAAGCATTCAGCCTGCTGGCTTGCATCCTATTTTCAGATCCTTGACAAGCAATCCTAGGGAAGAAAGGATAGTTACAAACTCTGAAGCTTGTTGTAATAGTCATTTAGACATAAAAGGAAGACCCCCAGACTTGCGGAATCGTCTCGCTCTTGTTTGTCTTTGTCTGCTATTAACGACGAAGTTCAACAGTTGTGTGATAATTCTCTAGTCACCACTAAGCAATCTAACTTACCTCCTACTCCTGGAAAGACGTTGGTCAGTCCTTTAGTAGGGGAAACTTTAACTATATCACCCAGGTCCAGCGTGAGTGAGTGTAGGAGGACAAGCAAGAAATCGAGAAGGGGAAGTGACATAGCCAAACGATTGCTAAAGTTATTTGAGCCAGAACCAAGCCCTTGAGTGCGAGAGGGAACTAAGTGCCGCGAATCCCTGTCATAGAAGTGTAACTCTGAACATTATACTGCCTTTGACATAACTTCAATCAAGTGGTAAAATCGTTTTCCCAATGCTCTCCTCTACAAACTCCTTTAAGTGCCTTTTCGTAATGGTAACAGTGCTCATCGGATCCGGGGGGGCCTCATATGATCCCGATCGCTGTGTCCGGGACCATTTTTGTACAGTCAAGCTTCATAATTCAGTAACTACTGAATGAGACCACCTAGAGCAGTCAATTGTTTTGCAAATTGTAGAACATTTTGTTGTCTGTAGACTGCCGTTAAGATGATATCGCTAAGACACGTGGTTGCCGAGTTATGATGATTTTAGCGGCGATTTTTAGCAGCGCATTTTGCCTCATATGAGGCCTCCCGGATTCCTGCCAATATTTTTGTTTGCCTCATATGAGTCCTCCCGGATTCCGAGGGTTATAGTGAGGGTCTAGATCCAGGTATGCCAAGATTCTCCTAAGTGCAACATAAGATTTATGAAGTAGGCTTTACCTCTTCCCTTTTTTATTTGCTCTTGTTATCCCGTTTGTTGGAAAACAATTCACACCTATCCTACACCTGGGATCTATATACATAGTTCCTCGAATTCAGGCTCCTGAGTTCCTCGGGTAGGATATATATATATATATATATATAAGATTACATATACATAGGCCTACACGTCATCAAGGATACTTGTCGCAGATCTGAGTTTATTCGTTCCTTATCATTCGGGTTCATATCAAAATAGTGAAGTCTCGTCGCAGAATTAAATGCTTTTCAGTCACTCGATCTAGACTGCTTGTCATAATTTATGAAGTAACTTTCATACATGTATTAATTGTTTAGTCTATCAAGACTGTGTGTTCATCTTAGAATTCTGTTGAATTATTATTACCTTTAACACTTTCAGTGCGTCCTTCATATATTTATCTTGAGAAGTATACTTCTATTGTCACTTTATTATTGTTATTGCATATAAATTATCTTGTCTAAACTATTCATGAGCATACTCTACCATAACTTATGGACGTATATAATATTCATACATATTGTCTATTGTGCATCTTGTGTAACCATTATTTATTAATAAGGCTACTACTCATTATTGAGACTAACTTTATGTTGTGTACCCTAGCAGTTAAGAATACAAACCATTGTAATCTTTCCTTGTGTTTTATGTCTATTGCCTGTTATTAATGTGGTGAATTGGGGAAATAAGGTCAATCCTCACCCAGTGGAGAGGTACCTTAGTTGAAGATATCTGCACATTCCTAGTCTGGGAATAATCAAAATATATCACGTTTCTTGAAAACGTGGCATAACACTTTACCTAACCTAACATTACCTCACTGCATCTACTATAACACTTTACCTAACCTAACATTACCTCACTGCATCTACTATAACACTTTACCTAACCTAACATTACCTCACTGCATCTACTATAACACTTTACCTAACCTAACATTACCTCACTGCATCTACTATAACACTTTACCTAACCTAACATTACCTCACTGCATCTACTATAACACTTTACCTAACCTAACATTACCTCACTGCATCTACTATAACACTTTACCTAACCTAACATTACCTCACTGCATCTACTATAACACTTTACCTAACCTAACATTACCTCACTGCATCTACTATAACACTTTACCTAACCTAACATTACCTCACTGCATCTACTATAACACTTTACCTAACCTAACATTACCTCACTGCATCTACTATAACACTTTACCTAACCTAACATTACCTCACTGCATCTACTATAACACTTTACCTAACCTAACATTACCTCACTGCATCTACTATAACACTTTACCTAACCTAACATTACCTCACTGCATCTACTATAACACTTTACCTAACCTAACATTACCTCACTGCATCTACTATAACACTTTACCTAACCTAACATTACCTCACTGCATCTACTATAACACTTTACCTAACCTAACATTACCTCACTGCAACTACTATAACACTTTACCTAACCTAACATTACCTCACTGCATCTACTATAACACTTTACCTAACCTAACATTACCTCACTGCATCTACTATAACACTTTACCTAACCTAACATTACCTCACTGCAACTACTATAACACTTTACCTAACCTAACATTACCTCACTGCATCTACTATAACACTTTACCTAACCTAACATTACCTCACTGCATCTACTATAACACTTTACCTAGCCTAACATTACCTCACTGCATCTACTATAACTTGGGAAGGGGAGGGGTGGGGGGGGGGGAGAGAAGGAGAGAGACGGAGGGAGGGGGAGGAGGAGAAGGAGAGAGACAGAGGGAGAGGGAGGGGGAGAAGGAGAGAAACGGAGGGAGGGGGAGGGGGAGAAAGAGAGAGACGAAGGGAGAGGGAGGAGGAAGGGGAGGGGGAGAAGGAGAGAGACGGAGGGAGTGAGGGAAAGAAGAAGAAAGATGGAGGGAAGGGGGAGGGAGAGAAGGAGAAAGACAACGGGAGGGAGGGGGAGGGAGAGAATGAGAGAGACGGAAGGAGGAGAGGCTGGATTTACGGGATCACAGGAGAACCAAATGGGGTTGTGAAAGGTTATGGGGCTGAGTGGGAAAGAGAGAGAGAAGGATTTGTGAGGTTATGGGCTGAATAGGTGGCTGGTGTGGGGATATGTAGGTGACGCGTTTGGAATACTGAATGTGTGAGCGTGTGTATATAATTATAATTATTTGGGGTTTTCTACGGAAAATTCATATATGTCCCACTGTTCTCTTTGTGCATAAGACTAGCTAATAATATTATAATAATAAACCAATAAATATAAAAATACGAAGAAAGAACTTTAATATATACTGTCATAAACGAAATAGGGACAGTCTTGAAATAATATCAAACACCTTACCCGATTGTATTCATAGCTTAGCTTATCACACACAATGAACGAGAACCTGACTATAAAAAAAAAAGTAGCGCCAACGAACTTGACAATAATCTTGTTCCTTGACCTCTCTGTAACTCAAAAGAACCGAGAGCAAACTGGCTGTAAATATCCACACCTATTTCCCAGAGGACTCTTCCCAAATGATAGAAACGTCAGCCCGACTGCTTTCATTCATTTCGAGTTATAAGAAGTTAAGGAGTCAAGATTATTGTCAAGTTGGTTGGCGCTACCTATAATAACAATGCTCCCAACGCATCTTACCAAATCCTATAACTATTCTATAGTCTATTAATTATGACCAGTTTAGAACGTGTGACCCCTACCCTATAGTAATTTAGGGAGGGCTGGGGCAAACAGGCTGTCAATGACCGCATCTATATTTTGGGTGAATCTTATCAAATTGTAGAAACATCAGTAGGATTGCCTATAATAAAGCATTGTAATGTTTCGTTTACGTTCGATACTGATTCAAATATATGTCCTTGACTTTACTATTCAAGGGGGTAGTGCTTGTTTTTTGGTCTATATATTTATTTATTTATTTTCGAGTTTCCTCGCTAGACTTCCATCGAGCTTTGAAAAATACCCCCTAGACCCCCTTTCAAGATAAATTTGTACAGTTTTCGGTAGAAAAATGTCCCGGCCAAAGGCCGATCCCTTCTAACATTAGTGGCTCGCTTATCGCTCGCCAGGAAAACATCGACATCTATAGGGCACGAGAGGTCTTAATATTGATAAACAAATGAGGCGAAAGGTCTCAAAATCGCCAAACTAACTGAACGAACGTCTTAAAACCTCAAAGCTAATATGCTAAACATGAGGAAGAAGGCGGTCCAGAAAAAGCGAGTACTACCCCCTTAAAGGTATACTGGTAGTGATTAATCCAATACATAGGAGGATAAAAAGGGTAATAAATAACCTAAAGTGCTAAATCTCTTACTATACACAACTGAACATTATTTACCACTATTAGGCTGCTGTCACACGAGCGCTTTTTCCGGTAATTCTTACGAGCAATTGTTGTCTGGCAGCTTCAAAATTTAAGTCTGGAAAAAATGAAACAACCTAACGTAATCTACCTTCGATCAAGTTTCCGATTCCAATGAGAAAAAGTCTCAAAATAGTACGAGAAAAAACTTGCTCATTGAAAATTGCCAGAACATGCGCTCGTGTGACACCGCCTTTATACTATTAGTATTCTTTGTTCATAATTATTAGCTTAGTAAGTATGTATGTATGTATAATGTATATGTATATAATCAGGCCCAATCCCCTCGTTTCCTTTTTATGGGGGGGGGGGGGGGCGACTAGAGACAGAGCCCGAATAGGGACTACATAGCAGAAAACAATGAACATACACGAATAGGGACTACATAGCAGAAAACAATGAACATACAACAACAAAATACAAATTCACACACATCTTAGTAAGTATAGCATCTAAATTCAAAACTGATCAAGGCATCAATATTTGCATAATAAACTTGAAAATATGTCTCACTCATTTTATATCCCCAATACACAACCAGCATACCATTCTTTAGTATAGTCAAGAGCATAACCCATTTGAATCAGTATCGAACGCAAACGAAACATCTTATATATATATATATATATATATATATATAATAATAATATTAATAATATTTTAAATGTCATATACTGTATGTGAAACAAACTTCTCTATTTTGTGACTTACAATAGGTTGTCTTTATACACAACATATTGCATACATGACAAGGCGATCATTCAGTCTTCACATGTGCATTCATTGTTTTCTGGCGAGAAATATTGCCTACAATAACACTCGCTTCTAAGAGATCTATAGACAGAACATTTTACCAATACATTAAGGGAGCTCAGACGGTATTGTGCAGCATAATATACTGGTTCGGCTCAATGGTTTAAGGAAGGGGTTTAATTTGCTCTCTAAACCTCTATCAAGCTTTAACAAAAACACCCACCGAACCCTCCTTCGAAAGAAATGTGTACATTTTTCGGTAGAAAAATGTCCTGGCCGAAGGCCGATTAAATACAGGCTCGCTATCGCTCACCAGGAAAAAAATCGACACCTAAATGGCACGAAAGGTCTTAATATTGGCAAAGAAATGGGGCAAAAGGCCTGAAAATCGCCAAACTAATGATAATGGAAAATTACAATATAGTTAGTTTTGTGATGAAGACATTTATATATACTATATATATATATATATATATATATATATATATATAATATATATATATATACTGTATACTGTCTATATACGTATATATACTGTATATATATAAATATATATAAGCAAAGATAATTATACTATTTTTGACAGTTAAACTATTTATTATATGATGACCTCAATTTCATATGAAATTGTAAAAGTAAATGTATTGTTACATGCAATTGTTTTTTCACTGTTATCTTTCCGATCAGGCCTTTGTGTAATTCATGAATACATAGTCCATTTATAAACTTGGGTATCCCAGTTGTATTGGTCAGTTTTCGCTTCAGACTTCAATACAATATTTAGATATTCTACAATACTGTTTACTTTTCGTATGATCCTAGGGTATATTGTTTACACAAAGCATTTTTAAGGGGGTAGAAGTCGCTTTTTCTGGACCCCCTTCTCCCTGATGTTTAGCATCATTATTTTGATATTTTAAAATGTTCGTTCCGTTAGTTTGGCGATCTTCTTTTTTTTTTTTTTTTTTTTCTATATTCCAACTTACTTCCTCTCGGGCATAGGCTGAGAGCCTTAACATTCACCGCTTTACAATGAACAGTGAAGCCCGTGAGATCTTGTTCCAGTCTAGGGAGTGAGACATGTGAAGCACGTAGAGTACAACGAGCACCTGCCATCTTGCCTTCACATGAGGCACGGTGCTCACTCATGGCCCGAAACGACTCCATCTCTGAAGCCAGCTCGTTCCCGTGCTTCACTGTCTCATCCCCTACACTCGGACTCTCACACTTACACACACACAACGCCACCTGTTGAGCAGATAACTCACCAGGCATTGCACCCCTATAGCATATTTTGAATATGGGAATATTCATACAGTGCTATTTAATCAGGAAACAATGAGGGTATTTTATTGACGTTTCGGTGGGCTTGTGGTAATGCACTGATACCAGGTACAGCACAAATTCCATCCCAATAATATCTTCCCATTGATACATCGGGATTTGAACCCGGGACCTTTGGATTACCAGGCCAGTGGCAAGACCACTCCACCACACCTCCCACACTTATGAGACCTTTCCCCTCATAACTCTGTCAATATTAAGATATTTCGTGTCATTTAGGTGTCGATATTTTCTGGTGAGCGAAAGCGAGCCTGTAATTTTAGAAGGAATCGGCCTTCGGCCGGGACATTTTTCTAGAGAAAAATTTACAAATTTGTCTAGGGGGTATTTCTTTAAAGCTTGATGGAGGTCTAGCGAGGAAACTAAAAAATAAATAAATAAATAGATACATAGACCAAAAAACAAGCACTACCCCCTTAAATAGAGCGATGGTATATACCAGATCTAAAAATAAAATATATTGATGTGCAGGACCAGAAGAACTAATCGTAAAGGGAAAATATAATTATGTAAATATATCAAGGTAATAATCGGTCACAGCATAAGCTTGATGATTACCAAATGTTTTCCTTGGCTATAGAACCTTACCTGCAGCATCAAACTTGGTGTCCCGAGTTCGAATCCCGGGAGGATCAAATTTTTTTTTTTTTTGTTTTTTTTTCTGTATTCCAACTACTCCCTCTCGGGCATAGGCTGATAGCCTTTATACTCAACCGCTGAACACGGTGAGGCCCATGAGGTCTTGCTCCAGTCTAGGGAGTGAGACATGCGAAGCTTCACGGCTCGAAGCAATTCCATCTCTGAAGCCGCCTCGCCTTTGCGCTTCACAGTCTCATCCCCCACACTCGGACCCTCACTCTCAGAACGACACCTATTGAGCAATTAACTCACTAATTTGCTTTCATTAGTTTATCCAAGTGCATTGGGGTTTGTAATTGATGATAAATGTTAAGAACGGGGTGTTACTTAATACACAGATACTTGATTATGCAACCCCTTCTGTACCAGGTGTGACGCATGTCGAGTATGAGCATGCTGTACAGAACGCCCAGTCAGGCCCCACTCTCGCTAGGATCGTCAGGGCAGGAACTTTGGCTGTAGTCTGTGTAGAGTTTCCTAACTTAGTTTATGTGAGCCGTTGTACTATAAGTATTATAAATATGTATTTTGTTTTCATCTGAGTCAACGAGTTCTATTTTATATCATTAGTTATAAGTATTGTGTGTGGGACTTATTTGTAATGATGAGAGGAGAGAGAGAGATTACGTAACGGGGGACAGTGAGTGCGCCACGCGGCAGGTAGGCCTAACTCCCTCCTCCCTCCTCCCTCCTCAGCGCGTGGGAAATCCTTTGTCGATCCCAGATTGAGAGAGAATATTACGTAATGATTGTCAGTGGGCGGTCCTTAGTAGTTTGCGATATGCTCACTAGAGGGCCGAGTATAAAAAGGGAAGTCTCGCCACATATTCTTCAGAACTCATTAGGCAGAGCGACTTCTCATATCCCTTGCTACTATACATATTCTTCCGACTGATGTGAACTTTCTCTACTCTCTGAACCGCCTATCTTCTTCTCTTCCCGACCCTTTATAACCTCAATGATCCCTTTGGTGCAGAGCTAGTCAGCCAAAGTATTATCGCTTGAGTTCTCACGAGATATATGCCTATTAGATAGCCTATTTTGGAAGGGATAACTAGAATAGGATTGATTAATGTTTGTTGCACTCGTATATGCATTTCCCTGTGTATGATTATTCATGTTCCTGTTTTCTGCTGATCTAAGTAATGCTAGACTGGGATAAGGCTACTGGAGTTGTGATTCCCTATGTGTATTAGGTTTTGTTGAACCTGTACAATCGCAACGGAGACTTGGGAAGCCTAGGTGGTCTTTCTGACTGTGTACCTTGTGAGTTTAGCGCTGTGTTGCGAGTGAGGGCTTTTGCCTCTGCCACCCAACACTGTGCTAACTCGTTTGCTTGACTTTGAGAGGATCGCCAGGAGAGAACCAGATACTAGTGATCTGGATCTCTCAAGAGAGCATCCCGTCAATTACCGTAATTTGGCCGCACAGTCTTAAGGACCTCGCTAGGCTACGAGCCGCTTGCTCAGCCATTGTTTCCTAGCCTACTACATCCCAGCTAGACTTTGCTCGGTCAGCAGATACAGCATAGTATTGAAGCTTTCCTTATGTATGTTATTGTTTATGCACTATTGATTTCATGTGTGGCACGCTTAGCTACTTTATAGATTAGTGGCCCACGAGCACAATCCTAGTAGGCTATTGCCAGTGCATTGTCGGAGTACTTCTTTTTTATGTTTGCCATTTACTATTGTCTATTCTTATAATTCTTCTTATGTCAATTTAAAGCCTTTAATGTTAGTTAATTGCCAGTGTGTTACTTATTGAATTGCTGTTCAAAATCCGATACTTACTTCTCACGAGTATCCGAGAAGCATCTAACTTTATCAGAAGATTCCTTGCTCGATGCTCGAGGACTATTGTTTAACGTAACGTAATAGTGCCGATCCGAAGTAGAGGGTGGAGGACTTCTTAAGTTCTTAGTCAAGGGTGGATTACTTCGGCTTCGGCCAACACTATTCTTTGGTGTTGTTGTATTTACTTCTTTGTTTGATTGTTGACCAGACTAGATAACTCCCGTCTCTTTATTAGTCTGTTGTGAAACGCTAGTACCGAGTTCTTGTATACCCCGTTATAGCAGATAGAACTCTGGAGGGTATTGGTGTTTTTTGTTCGGCTGGCAGTACTCTGGGGTTGGGATCGTGTGTTTCCGTTGTGGCAGCGAGCCATACTCGAGTCCTGTTTGAGAGCCCTTGTGTACCCGAGTGCCCGGTCGTAACAAATGGCGACCTTGCTTAGGATTTTGTGAACAGTATAAATTTTTGCAGAGTTGTACAACATTTGTTTGTTTGTACTTTAGCGTGCATATTGAAGAATATGTTTTTTTGTATGGCAATTAGTAGAGCATTTAAGAGACTCCAGTTAATTTAGTAATTAGTGCTTGCATAAGGAAGTTTAACACTTTTGTCTCGAGAATTTTTTTGTGGACTTCAGTATGTCGTGCCCTAGCACTGACGAGGAGCGAGAGATGCCATTTGAAGAGGCGCCGTTAGTAACCAGTGAGGAGGATGCTAGAGTTTTTGTGAGTAAGCGGTACCACGTGACGGAGGAGAGGCTGACTGGGGTGAATGTTTATGGCTTGCACCTGATAGCCAAGGTTTTGGGCATTGCCAATGTAGTAGGGATGTCCAAGGGGGAGCTGATTTCCTGGGTGTTGCGTGGGCGACATGGGGTTTCGGAGGAGAGGGCGTTTGGGGGGGTTCCTCCCCAGATCCCCTCTCACTCGACTCCCACACTGCCGTCCACTCAGTTACCGGAGGTTAGCACCCTCCCACAGAGGGATGAGAATTGGCAGATTGGAGTGCCCTCGGGTGGTGCACATGGTGGTTCCCCAGTTTTTGCCCCCCCTCCTTCAGTAGTGGCAGCTCCCTCTTCCTGCCTGTCTCCAGATATGATATTTAGACTTGAGCTTGCTAAAATTGAGGCTGAGTCTAGAATGCAGGAGAATGAGACCAGAAGGCAGGAGAATGAGACTAGGAAGCAGGAGAAGGAGATTGAGGCTGAGGTTAGGAGGCACGAGGCTGAGCTTAGGTACGACTCAGAGAAATATTGTGCTCAAATAGATTTAGATAAGACTCGTGCAGAGTCGACAGGGACTCGGATGGGCCGTGAGGGCCAAGTAAGAGAACAGTCCTTGTCCCACTTAGTCAAATTGGTGCCGGCATTTAGTGAAACTGAAGTCACAGAATTTTTTAATCGTTTTGAGAAGAAGTGTAGGGAGCATAATTGGCCTGAAGAGAAGTGGGCAGCTCTAGTCTCCTCAAGACTTACGGGTAAGGGTCTGAAGGCTTATGATGCACTGCCTTTAGAGTCTTGCATTGACTACCCAGTATTGAAGAGAGCTGTCCTACGGGCATACGAGTTGCAACCAGAAACATATCGATTGAAGTTTCGGGGTGTTACAAAGACTAGGGAGGCGACCTTTCTTGAACATGCCCGGGACTTAAAAGATGCACTTACAAACTGGACACGTTCTGAGAAAGCTGAGACGGCCGAACAGTTGACTGAGCTGTTTCTGCTCGAGCAGTTTTATAAGTGTACTGGTGCAGAAATGACTTTAACTATTAAAGAAAAGAACCCAAAAACTCTACAGGAGGCAGCTGAGATGGCTGACCTCCGGCTATCACTAATTCGTGGGTGCGGGTCTGCCCAGCGTAGTGAGGCAGGTAACAAGGGGCGTGACGCCCCACACCCCCGAGTTAGTGATATACATTATGCAAACAAGTACAAGAGCCATGATACCAAGACTGACCACAAGACTAGCACCGTCCCAATTAAGAAGGGGCCGGGCCCTTCCCAGTACCAAGGGAAGCCCAAAGGGGAGTTGGAGTGTTATCATTGTCATGAAAAGGGGCACTTTGCAAGAGTCTGTCCTAGCAAACCACCTACAGCAGCTGTGTCTTTGGCCTGCAACATTGGTGTGTCTCCGAAGTCTTCTGAGTTTGCCCGGGGCAGTTCGTCAGAGGCTGAGGCACAGCCAATGCAGAAGCACCTGAGAGGCTCGAACCCTGCTCAGGATGTTTTTTGCGACCATAGAGGACGGGGTTGCGTGATGTGGGCGGGGCGCAAGCATGGAGTAGAGGTCTTGCGTGATACAGGTGCTTCCCAGACTCTGATGAAAAACTTGACTGGCTACCCTATAAATGCGGCTCGGGTGGTAGTGGTGCAGGGTATTAATGCAACTCGGTCATACCCGCTGGTGCGGTTGGAGTTGGAGGTGGATGGTGTGGCACGTGTCGACCTTCTTCTCGGCAACGACTTTGCAATGCCCGCTTCTGAGGTTCTACCCTTAGTCGTTGCCGAGAGGCCGGCCGACGTGAATAGGGAAGAGCAAGAGTGGGCCGAGCGGTGCCAGACACAACCCATGGCGTGTGTTGTCACCCGAGCTCGGGCAGCTAAAGTGTCACAGCCTAGTCCTCCGTCTTCAGACCAGCGGAGGAACGATCAACAGGAGGAGGCTAAAGCTGGAGTTGGTTTTAAGAGTTTTGACTCGGCGGCTCTCCCGGGTGATTTAGTATTGGCACCTATGTTAGAGTCTGGAGAGGCCCCAGGACCTGTCACAGCTAGTGAGGAGGTAGGGCAGGAAGAGACTCCGAGGCAGCAACGTTACACACGGAGAGAAAAAAGGGTTGCTCAGTTTGATATTGGGGGGGGACTTGGGTTGCTTCGGAAGCATCTAGACAGGTTGGTTCCCTCAGATATTTGTAAACTGCAGTTGGAGGATCCGGAAGTTCAGAAGTGTGGTAATGGTGCTGTCGAGATCAAACACGAGGACGGGGAAGCATGTCATGTGAACCTGTTGGAGGAGTTTGTGAGGCAACCACCTGAGCAGCCTACTGTCCCTGCGTTGGTCTGCCGCGGCCAAGGTGGAGAAGGAGAGGGGGGCAGTAGGGCACAGGTGGAGGAGAGTAGGGATTGTCATGTCTCGGCGGAGCAGTGGGCGGGGGACACGAGTCTGGTGGCTGTGGAAGCGCTAGAGCACCTGCCTGAGCAGCAGTGTGCAGCACTCCAGCACCAGCTCGGTTCATACCCCACTGGTCGTGTCGAGCCCCTGAGTCTCACAACTCGGGCGGTGCAAGATGTTCCACGGGCAGGTCACGTGAATGTTGAAAGACCGTTAGCCTCGTTGTTTCGGTGGTTCAAGGTGGGCGACGAGGCTTTGGCATGGTTGCCAGGTCAGGGTCGACCCATGGCTGCCAAGGGTGGTGGTCAAAAGGAGGACATTGAGCAGATTGGTGAGGTTGGCTGTGGAGTGGATGTGCCCGGTCGTCACATAGCCTCCCAATGCTGCTCTAGTCTAATGCAACAGCCCTACCATAGACCGACTGTATCTGGCCATGTCTCTAAAAGCGGTGATGCTGAGCAGGCAGATGTCGTCACAAGGAATGCGGGGGTGCGCATGTACGGTATCGGCGGGGAAGCCTTAGCAATAATGAACTATGGGAGTGACTGCACAGGTGGTACTGATTGTCCCTCTCATGACCTGGCTGTTCTAGGGACGAAGGTGGAGAAGGAGGGAGACTACAGGTTAGAAGCTGCGGTCTCGGCTGGGTTGTGGGAGGGCACTAGGCATGTTGTTCGTGGAGACAGTGCAAGGCAGTTGTTTACTAGGCTATGGCAGTACTTTCGCATGTTTGTTGCTTCTCCAGGCCTGATGTACGGGGTAGAATCCGACATGCAGGCTGGAGATAGTGCAAGGCTCAGTTTAATTCCCTACCGTATAAATCCTGCTCGACAGCCTATGGTGCAAGCAGAGCTGGATGTTGTGGACGGGAGTACCTACCAGTGCAATGTTATGCCTGACGGACTTAAGAATGCACTAGCAACGTTTCAGAACCTGATGAATGAAATTGAAAAGGACGATGATGCGCTGGGGCATTTCGAGGTCTATGTTCCAGCCTATGGTCCGGTCGTTGTAGTTTACCCAGATTATCACCCTCTCAAGTTCTTGGACCAGTTTCACAATCGGAGTATGAGGCTGACCAGGTGGTCACTAAGGTTATTGGTATATAACCTGGACATACGCCATATTGCCGGTTGTGATAACGTGGCTGCAGATGGTCGTTCAAGGGTATATGATCCTGGGTAGATTGACACACGGGTAGCCTCCTGCTTTAGTTTGAATAGTATTTTGCGCTTGGTGCTTGTTGGCTCGCGGTTGTAGCCCAGCGTATTGGGTCGTAAAGCAGGAGTTGAGCGTTTGGTATAGAAGAAAATAGGCTGCCCTTATAGTGCAGCCGTAAAAAAAAAAAAACATATTAAAATATAAAAAAATCATATAAAAAACTCTTTCTTTTTTATATAGATAATTGTATAAGTTTGTCATAGCCTATTGAGTTTGAGTAGTCCACGAACTATCAAACGGCTGGGCTGCTGTAAGCTCGCTCTGGGAGCATGATATTGTGTCTTTTTTTGCTATTGGTGGGAGGAGTTATAAAATGTGAATTTTTTTTTTTAATAAGATGTGTTTTAGTGATAAACTCAGCTTTGTTTTAGTGCCATGCGGTCGCTGGGTGTGAGGGGCTTGATGGGGTTCTGTGTGTCAGATTTTAGCTCAGGGTTGAGCAAGTAAAATCTTGGGGGAGGTGTGACGCATGTCGAGTATGAGCATGCTGTACAGAACGCCCAGTCAGGCCCCACTCTCGCTAGGATCGTCAGGGCAGGAACTTTGGCTGTAGTCTGTGTAGAGTTTCCTAACTTAGTTTATGTGAGCCGTTGTACTATAAGTATTATAAATATGTATTTTGTTTTCATCTGAGTCAACGAGTTCTATTTTATATCATTAGTTATAAGTATTGTGTGTGGGACTTATTTGTAATGATGAGAGGAGAGAGAGAGATTACGTAACGGGGGACAGTGAGTGCGCCACGCGGCAGGTAGGCCTAACTCCCTCCTCCCGCCTCCCTCCTCAGCGCGTGGGAAATCCTTTGTCGATCCCAGATTGAGAGAGAATATTACGTAATGATTGTCAGTGGGCGGTCCTTAGTAGTTTGCGATATGCTCACTAGAGGGCCGAGTATAAAAAGGGAAGTCTCGCCACATTTTCTTCAGAACTCATTAGGCAGAGCGACTTCTCATATCCCTTGCTACTATACATATTCTTCCGACTGATGTGAACTTTCTCTACTCTCTGAACCGCCTATCTTCTTCTCTTCCCGACCCTTTATAACCTCAATGATCCCTTTGGTGCAGAGCTAGTCAGCCAAAGTATTATCGCTTGAGTTCTCACGAGATATATGCCTATTAGATAGCCTATTTTGGAAGGGATAACTAGAATAGGATTGATTAATGTTTGTTGCACTCGTATATGCATTTCCCTGTGTATGATTATTCATGTTCCTGTTTTCTGCTGATCTAAGTAATGCTAGACTGGGATAAGGCTACTGGAGTTGTGATTCCCTATGTGTATTAGGTTTTGTTGAACCTGTACAATCGCAACGGAGACTTGGGAAGCCTAGGTGGTCTTTCTGACTGTGTACCTTGTGAGTTTAGCGCTGTGTTGCGAGTGAGGGCTTTTGCCTCTGCCACCCAACACTGTGCTAACTCGTTTGCTTGACTTTGAGAGGATCGCCAGGAGAGAACCAGATACTAGTGATCTGGATCTCTCAAGAGAGCATCCCTTCAATTACCGTAATTTGGCCGCACAGTCTTAACGACCTCGCTAGGCTACGAGCCGCTTGCTCAGCCATTGTTTCCTAGCCTACTACATCCCAGCTAGACTTTGCTCGGTCAGCAGATACAGCATAGTATTGAAGCTTTCCTTATGTATGTTATTGTTTATGCACTATTGATTTCATGTGTGGCACGCTTAGCTACTTTATAGATTAGTGGCCCACGAGCACAATCCTAGTAGGCTATTGCCAGTGCATTGTCGGAGTACTTCTTTTTTATGTTTGCCATTTACTATTGTCTATTCTTATAATTCTTCTTATGTCAATTTAAAGCCTTTAATGTTAGTTAATTGCCAGTGTGTTACTTATTGAATTGCTGTTCAAAATCCGATACTTACTTCTCACGAGTATCCGAGAAGCATCTAACTTTATCAGAAGATTCCTTGCTCGATGCTCGAGGACTATTGTTTAACGTAACGTAATAGTGCCGATCCGAAGTAGAGGGTGGAGGACTTCTTAAGTTCTTAGTCAAGGGTGGATTACTTCGGCTTCGGCCAACACTATTCTTTGGTGTTGTTGTATTTACTTCTTTGTTTGATTGTTGACCAGACTAGATAACTCCCGTCTCTTTATTAGTCTGTTGTGAAACGCTAGTACCGAGTTCTTGTATACCCCGTTATAGCAGATAGAACTCTGGAGGGTATTGGTGTTTTTTGTTCAGCTGGCAGTTCTCTGGGGTTGGGATCGTGTGTTTCCGTTGTGGCAGCGAGCCATACTCGAGTCCTGTTTGAGAGCCCTTGTGTACCCGAGTGCCCGGTCGTAACACAGGGACGTCTTTTTAATTTTGATCTAGCTAAATTTAGACGATGTTGTGCAGTTTAACCTTTAAAAGGCGAGCTGTGTGTAGTGAACACCCTACTACTGGGCAGCCATACTAGGCTTCACTCCCGCCTAAAATCGTAATTTTACTATAAATATCGTTATTACTTATTCATATGCGCCTATTTTACGTTTAATATGAAGATATTAACATGTAACAGCAATAAAACAAGTGGAAATATTGTTTGGAGGGTGAAATCGCGAATTATTGCCGACCGTTCATTTATGAAATGTGAGCCAGACGCGACGTACACCCTCTCTCTCCGAAGCCTAGAGGCAGATGGAGGTCTCTTTCTCTCATTCTCTCTCACACCACGCACTCGGTAAGCACATGACCACGCCTTAGAACCGGATTGGAGATGTTGGCACGGTAAATAAACCAATAAACAAGGGAATAAGAGGAAAAATAGGTGATAATTGAAGGGGGGAAGGAGGGGGTTTTGACACATGTGAAGGAGTGATAGATGGTATGGAGGGGAATTATCTCACTTAATCACCTATTCTTTTATTTTAACCCTTTCACGCTCAATGACGCAGAGCTTGCCAGATTAGCAATAAGAAATAGAGTTCTCTCAATCTAATAATTACCTCTCCAAAATTAGTTTTCTGCCCACAGCTAACTCAAAGACAACTGCAGAGGTTGAAGTAACTAAACTAAAGGTTTCTAAATACCCCTGATGGTAACAAAAGCTTTAAAGTATCCTTAATTGGCTCAAAATCGCGTCACATGTCGGAGAGGGTTAAGTGCTACTGGGACCTTTTAAAAGGCTTTTATTAGGCCCTACCTCTTAAGAAGATCGTCGCCTTTGCCCACCAAAACCTCTTAAGAGTATTCTCGCTGTTCCCGGGTTAAGAAGGATCTGTGGTAGTAAATACGGTTAAGTGAGATATTTCGAAGCCACCCTTGACTAAGAACTTAAGAAGTCCTCCACCCTCTACTTCGGATCGGCACTATTACGTTACGTTAAACAATAGTCCTCGAGCATCGAGCAAGGAATCTTCTGATAAAGTTAGATGCTTCTCGGATACTCGTAAGAAGTAAGTGTCGGATTTTGAACAGCAATTCAATAAGCAACACACTGGCAATTAACTAATATTAAAGGCTTTAAATTGACATAAGAAGAATTATAAGAATAGACAGTAGTAAATGGCAAACATATAAAAGAAGTACTCCGACAATGCACTGGCCATAGCCTACTAGGATTGTGCTCGGGGGCCACTAATCTCTAATGTAGCTTATGCGTGCCACACATGAAATCAATAGTGCATAAACAATAACATACATAAGGAAAGCTTCAATACTATGCTGTATCTGCTGACCGAGCAAAGTCTAGCTGGGATGTAGTAGGCTAGGAAACAATGGCTGAGCAAGCGGCTCGTAGCCTAGCGAGATCCTTAAGACTGTGCGGCCAAATTACGGTAATTGACGGGATGCTCTCTTGAGAGATCCAGATCACTAGTATCTGGTTCTCTCCTGGCGATCCTCTCAAAGTCAAGCAAACGAGTTAGCACAGTGCTGGGTGGCAGAGGCAAAAGCCCTCACTCGCAACACAGTGCTAAACTCACAAGGTACACAGTCAGAAAGACCACCTAGGCTTTCCAAGTCTCCGTTGCGATTGTACAGGTTCAACAAAACCTAATACACATCGGGAATCACAACTCTAGTAGCCTGATCCCAGTCTAGCATCACCTAGATCAGCAGAAAACAGGAACATGAATAATCATACACAGGGAAATGCATATACGAGTGCAACAAACATTAATCAATCCTATTCTAGTTATCCCTTCCAAAATAGGCTATCTAATAGGCATATATCTCGTGAGAACTCAAGCGATAATACTTTGGCTGACTAAATCTGCACCAAAGGGGTCATTGAGGTTATAAAGGGTCGGGAAGAGGAGAAGATAGGCGGTTCAGAGAGTAGAGAAAGTTCACATCAGTCGGAAGAATATGTATAGTTGCAAGGGATATGAGAAGTCGCTTTGCCTAATGAGTTCTGAGGAAAATGCGGCTAGACTTCCCTTTTTATACTCGGCCCTCTAGTGAGCATATCGCCAACTACTAAGGACCGCCCACTAGCAATCATTACGTAATATTCTCTCTCAATCTGGGATCGACAAAGGATTTCCCACGCACTGAGGGGGAGGAGGGAGGAGGGAGGAGGGAATTAGGCCTACCTGCCGCATGGCGCACTCACTGGCCCCCCGTACTCACTCTCTCTCCTCTCATCATTACAAATAAGTCCCACACACAACACTTATAACTAATGATATAAAATAGAACTCGTTGACTCAGATGAAAACAAAATACATATTTATAATACTTATAGTACAACGGCTCACATAAACTAAGTTAGGAAACTTTACACAGACTACAGCCAAAGTTCCTGCCCTGACGATCCTAGCGAGAGTGGGGCCTGACTGGGCGTTCTGTACAGCATGCTCATACTCGACATGCGTCACACCTCCCCCAAGATTTTACTTGCTCAACCCTGAGCTAAACTCTGATACACAGAACCCCATCAAGCCCCCCACACCCAGCGACCGCATGGCACTAAAACAAAGCTGAGATTATCACTAAAACACATCTTAAAAAAAAAAATTACATTTTTAACTCCTCCCAACAATAGCAAAAGACACAATATCATGCTCCCAGAGCGAGCTTACAGCAGCTCAGCCGTTTGATAGTTCGTGGACTACTCAAACTCTATAGGCTATGACAAACTTATACAATTATCTATATAAAAAAGAAAGAGTTTTTTTTTATGATTTTTATATTTTAATATGTTTTTCCCGGCTGCACTATAAGGGCAGCCTATTTTCTTCTATACCAAACGCTCAACTCCTGCTTTACGACCCAATACGCTGGGCTACAATCGCGAGCCAACAAGCACCAAGCGCAAAATACTATTCAAACTAAAGCAGGAGGCTACCCGTGTGTCAATCTACCCAGGATCATATACCCTTGAACGACCATCTGCAACCACGTTGTCACAACCGGCAATATGGCGTATGTCCAGGTTATATACCGATAACCTTAGTGACCACCTGGTCAGCCTCATATTCCGATTGTGAAACTGGTCCAAGATCTTGAGAGGGTGATGATCTGGGTAAACTACAACGACCGGACCATAGGCTGGAACATAGACCTCGAAATGCCCCAGCGCAAGCACAACCGCCAGCAGCTCCTCCTCGACAACAGAGCAGCTCCCCTGGGCCGAATTGTACTTCTCCGAGCAGAAACTAACAGGATGCTCCAGCCCATCATTGTCCTTTTCAATTTCATTCATCAGGTTCTGAACCGTTGCTGGTGCATTCTCAAGTCCGTCAGGCATAACATTGCACTGGTAGGTACTCCCGTCCACAACATCCAGCTCTGCTTGCACCATAGGCTGTCGAGCAGGATTTATACGGTAGGGAATTAAACTGAGCCTTGCACTATCTCCAGCCTGCATGTCGGATTCTACCCCGTACATCAGGCCTGGAGAAGCAACAAACATGCGAAAGTGCTGCCATAGCCTAGTAAACAACTGCCTTGCACTGTCTCCACGAACAACATGCCTAGTGCCCTCCCACAACCCAGCCGAGACCGCAGCTTCTAACCTGTAGTCTCCCTCCTTCTCCACCTTCGTCCCTAGAACAGCCAGGTCATGAGAGGGACAATCAGTACCACCTGTGCAGTCACTCCCATAGTTCATTATTGCTAAGGCTTCCCCGCCGATACCGTACATGCGCACCCCCGCATTCCTTGTGACGACATCTGCCTGCGCAGCATCACCGCTTTTAGCGACATGGCCAGATACAGTCGGTCTATGGTAGGGCTGTTGCATTAGACTAGAGCAGCATTGGGAGGCTATGTGACGACCGGGCACATCCACTCCACAGCCAACCTCACCAATCTGCTCAATATCCTCCTTTTGACCACCACCCTTGGCAGCCATGGGTCGACCCTGACCTGGCAACCATGCCAAAGCCTCGTCGCCCACCTTGAACCACCGAAACAACGAGGCTAACGGTCTTTCAACATTCACGTGACCTGCCCGTGGAACATCTTGCACCGCCCGAGTTGTGAGACTCAGGGGCTCGGCACGACCAGTGGGGTATGAACCGAGCTGGTGCTGGAGTGCTGCACACTGCTGCTCAGGCAGGTGCTCTAGCGTTTCCACAGCCACCAGACTCGTGTCCCCCGCCCACTGCTCCGCCGAGACATGACAATCCCTACTCTCCTCCACCTGTGCCCTACTGCCCCCCTCTCCTTCTCCACCTTGGCCGCGGCAGACCAACGCAGGGACAGTAGGCTGCTCAGGTGGTTGCCTCACAAACTCCTCCAACAGGTTCACATGACATGCTTCCCCGTCCTCGTGTTTGATCTCGACAGCACCACTACCACACTTCTGAACTTCCGGATCCTCCAACTGCAGTTTACAAATATCCGAGGGAACCAACCTATCCAGATGCTTCCGAAGCAACCCAAGCCCTCCCCCAATATCAAACTGAGCAACCCTTTTCTCTCTCCGTGTGTAACGTTGCTGCCTCGGAGTCTCTTCCGGCCCTACCTCCTCACTAGCTGTGACAGGTCCTGGGGCCTCTCCAGACTCTAACATAGGTGCCAATACTGAATCACCCAGGAGAGCCGCCGAGTCAAAACTCTTAAAACCAACTCCAGCTTTAGCCTCCTCCTGTTGATCGTTCCTCTGCTGGTCTGAAGACGGAGGACTAGGCTGTGACACTTTATCTGCCCGAGCTCGGGTGACAACACACGCCATGGGTTGTGTCTGGCACCGCTCGACCCACTCTTGCTCTTCCCCACTCACGTCGGCCGGCCTCTCGGCAACGACTAAGGGTAGAACCTCAGAAGCGGGCATTGCAAAGTCGTTGCCGAGAAGAAGGTCGACGCCCTCCACTGGCAGTTTCTCCACAATCCCGACATCCAATTCACGTGCCACACCATCCACCTCCAACTCCAACCGCACCAGCGGGTATGACCGAGTTGCATTAATACCCTGCACCACTACCACCCGAGCCGCATTTATAGGGTAGCCAGTCAAGTTATTCATCAGAGTCTGGGAAGCACCTGTATCACGCAAGACCTCTACTCCATGCTTGCGCCCCGCCCACATCACGCAACCCCGCCCTCTATGGTCGCAAAAAGCATCCTGAGCAGGGTTCGAGCCTCCCAGGTGCTTCTGCATTGGCTGTGCCTCAGCCTCTGACGAACTGCCCCGGGCAAACTCAGAAGACTTCGGAGACACACCAATGTTGCAGGCCAAAGACACAGCTGCTGTAGGTGGTTTGCTAGGACAGACTCTTGCAAAGTGCCCCTTTTCATGACAATGATAACACTCCAACTCCCCTTTGGGCTTCCCTTGGTACTGGGAAGGGCCCGGCCCCTTCTTAAATGGGACGGTGCTAGTCTTGTGGTCAGTCTTGGTATCATGGCTCTTGTACTTATTTGCATAATGTATATCACTAACTCGGGGGGGTGGGGCGTCACGCCCCTTGTTACCTGCCTCACTACGCTGGGCAGACCCGCACCCACGAATTAGTGATAGCCGGAGGTCAGCCATCTCAGCTGCCTCCTGTAGAGTTTTTGGGTTCTTTTCTTTAACCCGGGAACTGCGGGAAGACTCTTTAGAGTTCGGCCGGCGGACTGCGGGAAGACTCTCTGGAGTAAGTAAAACTAAAAATCAACTTTTTACATCGAAAAAAAAAAATTTTTTTATTTATTTATTTATTTTTTTTTTTTTTTTTTTTTGGCCCCTGGGCCATGCAAAATCTCAGTCCTCTACCTCCCCTCCTTCCCCACTTTCCTCCTATTCCTCAGTTATCACCTATTTTCCCTATTATTCCCTTATTCTGAGGTATATTTTCGTGCTAACATTAGCGAGTTGCAAGCAGGGTGTTGTCATCACTGATGGCCATCGAGTGCAAGAGAGAGAGAGAGAGTATCGATCGACTGTGTCTCAGTGGCCTTGGGGGAAATTGGCGGGAAAGGAGTTTGCCTCACCCATAGATTATACAACTCGCGGGCTATATCTCCGATTTTGACCATCCAAACGCTGTTTTCACTCGTTTTATTGTTGTTTCAGGTTAATACCTTTATAATCAACCCATAATAGGCGCATATGGATAATTATTAATGCTATTAATGGTACAATGAATATTTTAGTGACGAAAAACCTCAAATACGTCAGCACAGGGGGACGTTTTCATTTACCCCCGTGCGCACTTCAGAGGTTAATTGTTAAAGTCATTTCTGCACCTGTACACTTATAAAACTGCTCGAGCAGAAACAGCTCAGTCAACTGTTCGGCCGTCTCAGCTTTCTCAGAACGTGTCCAGTTTGTAAGTGCATCTTTTAAGTCCCGGGCATGTTCAAGAAAGGTCGCCTCCCTAGTCTTCGTAACACCCCGAAACTTCAATCGATATGTTTCTGGTTGCAACTCGTATGCCCGTAGGACAGCTCTCTTCAATTCTGGGTAGTCAATGCAAGACTCTAAAGGTAGTGCATCATAAGCCTTCAGACCCTTACCCGTAAGTCTTGAGGAGACTAGAGCTGCCCACTTCTCTTCAGGCCAATTATGCTCCCTACACTTCTTCTCAAAACGATTAAAAAATTCTGTGACTTCAGTTTCACTAAATGCCGGCACCAATTTGACTAAGTGGGACAAGGACTGTTCTCTTACTTGGCCCTCACGGCCCATCCGAGTCCCTGTCGACTCTGCACGAGTCTTATCTAAATCTATTTGAGCACAATATTTCTCGGAGTCGTACCTAAGCTCAGCCTCGTGCCTCCTAGACTCAGCCTCAATCTCATGCTTCCTAGTCTCATTCTCCTGCCTCCTAGTCTCAGCCTCAATCTCCTTCTCCTGCTTCCTAGCCTCAGCCTCAATCTCCTTCTCCTGCTTCCTAGTCTCAGCCTCAATCTCCTTCTCCTGCTTCCTAGCCTCATTCTCAATTTTAGCAAGCTCAAGTCTAAATATCATACCTGGAGACAGGCAGGAAGAGGGAGCTGCCACTACTGAAGGAGGGGGGGCTAAAACTGGGGAACCACCATGTGCACCGCCCGAGGGCACTCCAATCTGCCAATTCTCATCCCTCTGTGGGAGAGTGCTAACCTCCGGCAACTGAGTGGACGGCACTGTGGGAGTCGAGTGAGAGGGGATCTGGGGAGGAACCCCCCCAAACGCCCTCTCCTCCGAAACCCCATGTCGCCCACGCAACACCCAGGAAATCAGCTCCCTCTTGGACATCCCTATTACATTGGATAGGCCCAAAACCTTGGCTATCAGGTGCAAGCCATAAATATCCACCCCAGTCAGCCTCTCCTCCGTCACGTGGTACCGCTTACTCACAAAGACTCTAGCATCCTCCTCACTGATTACTAACGGCACCTCTTCAAATGGCATCTCTCGCTCCTCGTCAGTGCTAGGGCACGACATACTGAAGTCCACAAAAAAATTCTCGAGACAAAAATGTTAAACTTCCTTATGCACGCACTAATTACTAAATTAACTGGAGTCTCTTAAATGCTCTACTAATTGCCCTACAAAAAAAATATTCTTCAATATGCACGCTAAAGTACAAACAAACAAATGTTGTACAACTCTGCAAAAATTATACTGTTCACAAAATCCTAAGCAAGGTCGCCATTTGTTACGACCGGGCACTCGGGTACACTAGGGCTCTCACACAGGACTCGAGTATGGCTCGCTGCCACAACGGAAACACACGATCCCAACCCCAGAGTACTGCCAGCCGAACAAAAAACACCAATACCCTCCAGAGTTCTATCTGCTATAACGGGGTATACAAGAACTCGGTACTAGCGTTTCACAACAGACTAATAAAAAGACGGGAGTTATCTAGTCTGGTCAACAATCGAACAAAGAAGTAAATACAACAACACCAAAGAATAGTGTTGGCCGAAGCCGAAGTAATCCACCCTTGACTAAGAACTTAAGAAGTCCTCCACCCTCTACTTCGGATCGGCACTATTACGTTACGTTAAACAATAGTCCTCGAGCATCGAGCAAGGAATCTTCTGATAAAGTTAGATGCTTCTCGGATACTCGTAAGAAGTAAGTATCGGATTTTGAACAGCAATTCAATAAGCAACACACTGGCAATTAACTAATATTAAAGGCTTTAAATTGACATAAGAAGAATTATAAGAATAGACAGTAGTAAATGGCAAACATATAAAAGAAGTACTCCGACAATGCACTGGCCATAGCCTACTAGGATTGTGCTCGGGGGCCACTAATCTCTAATGTAGCTTATGCGTGCCACACATGAAATCAATAGTGCATAAACAATAACATACATAAGGAAAGCTTCAATACTATGCTGTATCTGCTGACCGAGCAAAGTCTAGCTGGGATGTAGTAGGCTAGGAAACAATGGCTGAGCAAGCGGCTCGTAGCCTAGCGAGATCCTTAAGACTGTGCGGCCAAATTACGGTAATTGACGGGATGCTCTCTTGAGAGATCCAGATCACTAGTATCTGGTTCTCTCCTGGCGATCCTCTCAAAGTCAAGCAAACGAGTTAGCACAGTGCTGGGTGGCAGAGGCAAAAGCCCTCACTCGCAACACAGTGCTAAACTCACAAGGTACACAGTCAGAAAGACCACCTAGGCTTTCCAAGTCTCCGTTGCGATTGTACAGGTTCAACAAAACCTAATACACATCGGGAATCACAACTCTAGTAGCCTGATCCCAGTCTAGCATCACCTAGATCAGCAGAAAACAGGAACATGAATAATCATACACAGGGAAATGCATATACGAGTGCAACAAACATTAATCAATCCTATTCTAGTTATCCCTTCCAAAATAGGCTATCTAATAGGCATATATCTCGTGAGAACTCAAGCGATAATACTTTGGCTGACTAAATCTGCACCAAAGGGGTCATTGAGGTTATAAAGGGTCGGGAAGAGGAGAAGATAGGCGGTTCAGAGAGTAGAGAAAGTTCACATCAGTCGGAAGAATATGTATAGTTGCAAGGGATATGAGAAGTCGCTTTGCCTAATGAGTTCTGAGGAAAATGCGGCTAGACTTCCCTTTTTATACTCGGCCCTCTAGTGAGCATATCGCCAACTACTAAGGACCGCCCACTAGCAATCATTACGTAATATTCTCTCTCAATCTGGGATCGACAAAGGATTTCCCACGCACTGAGGGGGAGGAGGGAGGAGGGAGGAGGGAATTAGGCCTACCTGCCGCATGGCGCACTCACTGGCCCCCCGTACTCACTCTCTCTCCTCTCATCATTACAAATAAGTCCCACACACAACACTTATAACTAATGATATAAAATAGAACTCGTTGACTCAGATGAAAACAAAATACATATTTATAATACTTATAGTACAACGGCTCACATAAACTAAGTTAGGAAACTTTACACAGACTACAGCCAAAGTTCCTGCCCTGACGATCCTAGCGAGAGTGGGGCCTGACTGGGCGTTCTGTACAGCATGCTCATACTCGACATGCGTCACAACGGGTAAAAACGATCTTCCACTATAAATCACCAATTTGCATTATGAGTCTACTAAGGGATCCAGGGGGTTGTAGTGTACTCGGGACTAATAGTTGAGCTTATTCCATATATTCTGAGAGAGAGAGAGAGAGAGGGAGAGAGAGATTTGTTTTCTTGTGCAGGAATACGTTTGCTTGTATGATTAGCCTCATTAACGTATATCCGCGCTGATTTTGGATGAACAATAACTATATAAGCGTATTGTCCTTCTCCAAAACGCGTAAACGTAAGTATTATTAGAAAATATATGCGTAGCTCACAATTGTGGGTTTCTCGTATTATAATTCTTAGTAACGTCAGCACATATTGTTCTGGCTAATATTAGACGATTTTGCCAAGTTCAGTATTGATCTATGAACATCAAAGAAGTTATAACTATTACGATTATCCTTTATAACTAACATAGGGTTTCCTTTGGCTACGTATAGGATATTTTTTAATAATGGTAAAAACAAAACAAAATAGGGTCGTACTGAGAGACATAAGTCAGGGAGGTGTGGTGGAGTGGCCTTGCCACTGGACTGGTAATCCAATGGACCCGGGTTCAAATCCCGATATGTCAATGGGAAGATATGGAATTTATGCTGTACCTAGTATCAGTGCATTACCACAGAGCCCACCGAAACGCCAAGTAAATACCCTCATTGTTCCCTGATTAAATAGCACTTTATGAATATTCCCATATTAAAAATATGCTACAGGGGTGCAATGCCTAGTGAGATCATTGTTCAATAGGTGGCGTTCTGAGAGTGACGGTCTGAGTCTAGGATGTGAGACAGTGAAACACTGGAGTGAGGCAGCTTCAGAGATGGGGCTGCTTCGAGCCGTGAGTGAGCAACTATAAGCCCCATAGATCCTGCGAAGGCAAGATGGCAGGGGTTGGTTGCAGATAAAAAGTGCTTCACATGTCTCAACCCTAGACTGGAACGATACCTCACGGGCTTCTCCGTTCAATGTAGAACGGTTGAATGTACAGACGCTCTCAGCCTGTAGGGGACTAGTTAGAATATAGATTTTTTTTTTTTAGCCACCCCAGAGAGAGAGAGAGAGAGAGAGCGAGAAACATATTGATAATACGTTAGAATAAGACCACCACTATACATACAGTCTATACAGCTACTACAGTGACCAAGTTATGTGCAGTATACCGAATATATTACGCATGGGTGAAGCTACGGGGGGGGGGGGGGGGGGGGGGGGATAATGTGAGATGTGAGCTAGGTCCCCCCCCCCATCTATAAATACATAATAGCACATATTATATGTACAGTTGCCCAGAAAAGTTCTGTTTCTCTCTGTGATCGTATACATAAGAATACGGTGCGCACGATTTAATTACGAATGCAGTTTTGTGTGCAATGGTTAAGTCATCTGATTAGTCAATTATAGTTAAGAGAAACCACACTAGCAAAATATTCATACTAATTTGACTTTCATACATAGATCACAACAAGGAACAAAACGTATGTGAGCAACTGTACAAAGGCGATATATGGGATATGTGAGCCAAGGAGCCATGTATACCGTATGGCTTAAATATACTGTATATTATATATACCGGTATATATAATTATATATATATATATATATTATATATATATATATATATATATATATATATATATATATATATATATATATATATATATATATATATATATATATATATATATATATATATATATATATATATACGGTATATATATATATATATATATATATATATATATATATATATATATATATATATATAAATATATATATGGAGGTAAAATCACAAATACGTGTGATCAAATTATGTAGTAAAACTCGCTAGGAAAATTGAAACAATGGAACACCAAGCTTTCGTCTATTCTCTCAAGACATCTTCAGGGTAATACAAGAAAACAGGGGGAGAGTGAGGCTTAAATACCCGTCCTAAATCATCTGAGAGTTGCTAACTAGCATATAAATACAAAAAGTGTTGCCAGCCTACTGCCTGTTGCCATATTTTTAGGAACATACTTATTTTATATACAAAATATATGTACATATATACATTGAACTATGCCTAACAATACAATCTAATCATATATACAATTTGATACACATCAATGAACTTGCAGATCCCTTTCAAACTGTTATCGTAACTTATGTAAATATGAAGAAATACATATACCTGTAGAAATACATATAATTACATATACATACACATATACATGCATACTGTATACACACATACATTACATACATACAAATAAAAATTACATATATAAGAACACAAGAAAAAATGGGAGTCTGCAGAAAGCCGATTGGTCACACAAGGCAGATCCTTCCCACACCCAACCCTAATTATAAGGCCGAATTATAAGCCCAACTCACTAATACTATGGACCCTGGGGACTGACCTTCCCAAAATGGTCAGATCAACATAAGGATAAAAGGAGTCTGTAGAAAGCCGAATAGCCCACACCTGGCATATCCCCCTCACAAATAAACAGTATATAAATTATACATAAACACACATATATACACACACCTACATACACACACACACACACATATACTGTATACATACATAAACATAAATATATAAAATAATTATTATAAAACAAAAAACAAAACAAAGAAAATACATAGTGATCATACCTCATGTGTATAGTATTAATAAGATACCTAACTATCTAATACTATGATAAAAGGGTCAGATGTCAAACTACAAGCTATTTCAATCTATGATCAGACGGTCTGGACATCTATTTCTAGCTCTTTTTATTTTATCATTTTCATTGAGGAGATTTAGCAGGATGCTATATAAATATATATATATATACAGTATATATATATTACTTAGACGCCACAGTTATCAAGTCTTTTTATGCTTTTATTTTGCCACATTTCGAGTACTGCTCACCTGTCTGGTTGTCAGCAGCTGACTGCCATCTCAAGTTGCTTGACAGGTCGCTAAATTCCATCAGTTTTATTGTACCTCATTTGTCTCTTGATTTGTGTCATCGACGTAAAGTTGGTGCCCTTAGTTTTTTATTTAAAGTTTTAACAAAACTCAGCATCCATTACAAGTCATGGGGTTCTGCCTGGGCCCTATGTCCGGGATCGTGCAACTAGATTCACAAGCAATATTAATGATCTTGCCATGAGCCGAGTTAATTTTTCTACTACACAGTTTTCACGGTGTTTTGTGCCGGCCATGGTTGACTTGTGGAATAAGTTGCCAAATGAGCTAGTCAATTCAGCTTATATCTCCATTTTTAAGTCTAGAGTTAATGTTTTTTTGCAGCATTAATTCTAATTTTTAAACTTATTTTATTCTATTTTATTGTATTATATATATATACTTCATGTCCTCCACTGCATAATATGTTATCTGTGCTTAATATGTGTATATGTACAGTATATAGTATAAGTTTGTATTTGTTCCTAAGTTGCTGTAGTCTCTCCAGTGCCTCCGGGTGTTTTGTGTGGATTCATCTTGATGGTGTTTCTGCGCCCTGGTTGGAGACTTCGGCAGCTCATATAATAATAATAATAATAATAATAATATATATAATTATATTTATTTATATGTTTATTTGTACAAGGGTCAGGCTATAGGATGAGATGTGTTGATGTGAGGTATATGCCAATATCTACATATACAGTATAGTCTATATATAGACAAGGGTGTGGCTATATAGGCAGAGAGAGGCGTGGAAGTGAGGTAGGGTTCACTATCTTTATATATATATATATATATATATTATATATATATATATATATATACTGTATATACAGTACTGTCTTTCTATTATACAAAGGTGGGGTTATATAGGGTGAGATACGATAGATGTGTGGTGGGGAACACACACTCTCTCTCTCTTTCTTTATATATATATATATATATGATGAAAAATATAGTTGACAGGGTTAGAATACGAACCGTTGAGGCAGAGAGTCCAACCACTTACACCATCACAAGGGTTAAAGGAAGGAATTTGATACTCTTCTACTAGTATTCAAATTGGTTGGACTCCCTGCCTGAACGGTTCGTATTCTAGCCCTGTCAGCTATATTTGTCATCAAATAAACAACTTGTCAAGCTTAGGGCAGCCGGATTACGATTAAAAAGACTGTGTGCCCCCCATCAGAGTCGGGTTGGTAGGTATGAGCCACTCCCTATATGTGGATGTGAGGTATGTGAGGTATGAGCCACTCTCTATATGAGGTATGTGAGGTATGAGCCACTCTCTATGTGTGGATGTGAGGTATGAGCCACTCTCTAAATGTGGATGTGAGGTATGTGAAGTATGAGCCACTCTCTATATGAGGTATGTGAGGTATGAGCCACTCTCTATATGTGGATGTGAGGTATGAGCCACTCTCTATATGTGGATGTGAGGTATGAGCCACTCTCTATATGAGGTATGAGCCACTCTCTATATGTGGATGTGGGGTAGGTATGAGCCACTCTCTATATGTGGATGTCAGGTAGGGGTCACTATCAGCGCTGCCCACCAAGCATTTCGGGGGGTGATAAGGAATTCAGGTCACCGAGGCTTCACTTGAATTAGGTTCCGTGCAGGGAGGGGTAGGGGGAGATGGGGGGGGGGAGGGGAGGGAGGGGGAGAAGGCTATGAACTGTCTGTGGGTAGGAGAGGGGTAGGGGCGAGGCTGGGGGGAAAGGGGGGAATGCTATGTATTGGGGAAGGGGGAAGGGAGGATGTGAATTGGGGGGGGGGGGGGAGAGAGGACATGAACTGTCCGTGGGTAGGAGAGGGGTAGGGGGAGGGTGGGAGAAGCTATGTATTGGGGATGGGGGAAGGGGAGGCTGTAAATTTGGGGGTGGGGGGGGAGGCTATGAACTATCCGAGGGGTAGGGGGAGGCTATGAACTATCCGAGGGGTAGGGGGAGGGTAGGTGGTACCTGGTCGATTGGTCGGTTCGTTCACGAGTAAGTTCACCAAGGGCAAGCCACCAAATTTGTATCATGAGAGGGTTCAACATAATGTTGACGGGGGAGCATCAAAGCGTCAAAAACTGATCCTATCATTTCATCAAATCTGCAAAAAGCTATCAGTACATCAAATTTTAGAGATGTGTTCATTTTGTCAAAAACCAGTTTTTCCCCAGATCATATCAATGTGTAAAAAAGTTTATATCACTTCAATGCATCAAAAGTTGGAAGTCATCGATGTATCAAAAATGTTAACCCCATTCTTACTAGGTTAGGTTATGTAAGGTTGTTAGGTTAGGCTAATGTTAACCCCATTCTTACTAGGTTAGGTTAGGTAAGGTTGTTAGGTTAGGCTAATGTTAACCCCATTCTTACTAGGTTACGTTAGGTAAGGTTGTTAGGTTAGGCTAATGTTAACCCCATTCTTACTAGGTTAGGTTAGGTAAGGTTGTTAGGTTAGGCTAATGTTAACCCCTAACTATGTTTGATGATATGATATAATCCAGTCAGTTTCAGCCGTTAGTCAAATTGAAAAGGTCCAACTTTGTTGATGCTTTGAAAAGATTGGGTTTTTGATGTATTGATAGGGATGACACCCTTGGAATAGTTTTGACGCTTTGCAGGCGCCCCAATTTTGACCTATGGATGATCGAATTTGCAATATCTCGAAAACACCCTTGCCCCACAAAGGGTTAACCTAAGCCTATTCTAATGTATGCTAAAAATAGCTAAAATGATCTCACTTAGGTTTTTTTCTTTTTCTGGACTCCCTACTCCCTCATGTTTAGCCCCATTAGTTTGAATTTAAAGATGTTCGCCCCATTAGTTTGACGTTATTAAGACTTTCTCATAAGTAATGGGGTTAAACATGAGGGAGTAGTGGGCCCACAAAAAAACAAATACCTACCCTTAACCTATCCCCACGTTGCCCTGGCCGAACCTATTATAATTCAGGTCAGGCATGGTTGACTTCTATTAGGTCTCGGCACCCGGGGGTCTGAAATTATCGTGTGCGAGTTGCAGGCTATAAGGAAGTTGGAGCCATATACGTCGATATTAACGCTTCCACGCACAGGATTAGATTTGCGCCCTTTCTGGGATATTTAAATGCGTTAGTGACCATCAGGGGTGTTTAGAAACCTTTAGTTTAGTTACTTCAACCTTTGCAGTTGTCTTTGAGTGAGCTGTGGCCAGAACTAATTTTGTAGAGGTTATTATGAGATTGAGAGAACTCTATTTCTGAATGGTAAAAGGCAACCCCCGAGTCCACAGGATAGCGAGAGGGTTAAGCATCAATATAATAATAATGTAGGTTTCTGATCGATATAAATTATGTCAAATGGGGTTTTATGTATCTAAAAATTGGCGGACATTTCACTCCCTTAGCAGCTCATTTCTCGATGGCTAATGGAAAGATATGAAACTAATGTACTATGTCTCTGCAGCTTAAGGGGAGGCAGACAGTTTTTCTGGACCCCCTTCTTCCTAATGTTTAGCCCCACTAGTCTTGAGATTATAAAACGTTCGGCCCATTTGTTTGGCGATTTTAACACCTTTCGCCACATTTCGTTGTCAAATTTAAGACCTTTCGTACCATCTAGGTGTCGATTTTTTCATGGCGAGCGATAGCGAGCCTGCAATATCAAGAGGAATCGGCCTTCGGCCGGGACATATTTCTACCGAAAAATGTACAATTTTATCTTGAAGGGGGGTCTAGGGTTTTTTTCTTCTAAGCTTGATGGAGGTCTAGGAAGGAAACTAAATACATATATGAATAAATGATTTAATAGACCAAACAAACAGTCAGTCTCCCCTTAATATTGCCAAGATGTCGTATTTAACAGCATATTTGGCTATGTAAATATCGTAATAGCCGAGTAATTAAGGTGGGAATAAGGCAATTAATCGCCAGCTTACACCTTTGAAGATTATGACGCATTTTTGATAGTTCATTCTGGCTGTCATTAGACGACTATATATAGGATTTTTGGGAATTAAAATGGTAAAGACTATCTCAACTAACCCTCTGACTTCCATATACCCTTCCTATTAAAATGGTAAAGACTATCTCAACTAACCCTCTGACTTCCATATACCCTTCCTATTAAAATGGTAAAGACTATCTCAACTAACCCTCTGACTTCCATATACCCTTCCTATTAAAATGGTAAAGACTATCTCAACTAACCCTCTGACTTCCATAATTATACCCTTCCAATTTTCTACAAAATCGTCTAATAATAGCCAGAAAACAGAAGAGAAATGCGTAATATATTCCTTAAAGGGTTAAACAAAATAGAAAGGGTATAAACTATCTCAATTAACCCTCTGATTTCCATATGCCATTACTACTATAAATACAATCGTCTAATTATAGTCAGAAACAGAAGAGAAATGCTTAGTAGAATCCTGAAAGAGTTAAGTAAAATAGACTATAGATAATGATTGATAG
>JBAKBP010020024.1:0-43419 GCA_037953745.1 Lithodes maja
CTGTAAGTGTACTTTAATGTAAAATGAACTTAAAAAGACTTATTTTTTTTTTGTATTTTGCTGGTTTTATATTTTTTTTGGGGTCCTTAACCCTCCGACCCCGGCTAGGGAATATCGTGACTGTACTTTGTGTCCGGGGGTTTTCAGGAATTTTGGTCCCTGTTGATTCACATGTTACTCCTGAAATACATTACACAAAGTTATAAAAAAAACAGAAAAATGTAGCACAAACCTTCATGTGTAGAATGCCGTTGAGTAGAGGTCTCTAGCCCAAGTGATTGCATAATGGTGAGCGCGGGAAGTGGAGTGATTTTTATGCGTGAAAATCATCCCGCGTTCGGATGCGTCGCCTTTGCCCAGGCCCCGGCTCGGCTAACCTACTGTTTTCTTAGCCACTCGTCGCGCAAAACCTTTTACCTCCCGGAGGCGATTTTATGTATTGATAGTGATGTTATTATAGTTATTTGGAGTCCAATTATATAAAATATGTTTATTAGGCTATGATTGTAACAAATATTTCACATTTTCACTCGATACCGTAGTTTTTATGAGTAATTGAGGTAGGTTATTGTTATATTAGGCACTGATTATTCGTTATCACAGGTGTTTATTATACTTTGGCCATCTAATATTATGTCATGTGTCACTTTCACTTAGTTATATGCTTTGTAAACGTTTTATATACAATTTATTGTGTCTTTGTTCACTTATTTATATATGTTTTCATAATACATGATTTTTTTATCACAATACACCTGTACATTGTTTTATTTCCACTTGTTGCCTATATACATACATATTGTCAGTCTTTGGTACTTTCACTATGATTATTAGTTAGTACTCCTGCTTGCTGTGGTATTCAGCAAAGCACGGTATAGTACATAGTGACACCTGGCACTCCACACACTGCATGGTGGTCTTTTTGTGCTTCCTCGGCCTCACCTGGCTGTTCCAGCAGACATGGCACCGCCTTCTGCTAATGGTGACTCCATCTCGTTCCAGAGGCAGGTAACCGTGCTTGTGCACATTTACATACTGTGCACACTGCAGGCGGTCCTGAACGGGGCGCCCAGGTTGTGCCACTGCCCTCTGTGGAGCTAGAGCGGGGGCAGCACGCCCACGAACTTTGGCGGCGCGCACCCTAGGGCGGCCAGGAGCACGACGGCGCCCAGGCCCAGCCCGGCGGCCAGCCCGGCGGCCAGGGCGGCCAGGAGCACGACGGCCCTGGGCAAAGCGTCTGGGTTGAGGGTCGTCGATGTCCATAAAGTCGTCGTCATCGTCGTTGTCGTCAGAGCTGTCATCTTGCCCTGACGGTGGACCCAGGTAATCATGGCCAGAGTCATCTGTGAGGTGCCCTTCTTCTTCAGAGCCCCCCTCATAATCTCGCGGGGAACGAATGATGCGTGGGCGGCGTGTAGGTCGGCGAGGTGGGGAAGGAGTGGGTAAATAGGCCGAAAGTGGGGGGTCCTCAACCCTAGGGAGTGCTGGTGGTGGTGGGGAAGAATGGCGGGAGCCTGGGGCAACTTGGGTGGCGTGGGTAGATAAGGAAGACAATGGCGGGTCAACCTCAGCCTCCCGCTCAGCCTCACTATCATCACTTTCATCGTCATGGTCAAATCCACTAAAAAAGGCGTATCTTTCATGGATTTCGTCTAGATCGTCAAAATCTTCACTATAGTGAGACTGATAAGACTCGGAGCTATCACTACCCAACTCATCAACACTATTTTGGCCTTCACCACGTTCATAACTCCTCAAAGCTATCTCAATACCTCCGGGAGTCAACGCATCTTGTACGTGCCTTTGCGTTAGGGCGCGACGAACATGGGCAGGCGTCGAAGGGAGCGTAGAATCGGACACAAGGGAATAACTTTTTGGGCTAGTATCCATGTTGGCGGCAGGGTAGAGACTGTTTTGGTGGCGTACATGCTGTCTGGTGGCGTCGCCTAGCGACGCCTGGTGACCACGGAGCGAAATTTTTACGCGCGCCATTCGAAAGCACACACGCAAGCAATGGTACAGTGTTGTACCACCCGGGTTCCTCGGGCCAAAAAAAAATGGTACACACGTGTACCACCCGGGGTCGAAGGGTTAAATCTACTACACTTCACTGATTATTACTCCACAGCCATATCCTCCAAGCCTTCAATATCTGAAGGGGGAGCTAGGGCTACCTCAGGAGTGGCTAGGCTGGCTGGGGCTACCACAGGGGCGGCTGGGGCTACCACAGGGGCGGCTGGGGCTACCACAGGGGCGGCTGGGGCTACCTCAGGAGTGGCTAGGCTGGCAGGAGCTACCACAGGGGTGGCTGGGGCTACCTCAGGAGTGGCCTTCACAGGGGATGCTAGGTCCTCCCAGCCTTCAAAATCAGCAGGAGGCATAGGTTCTGGTGTGGTAAGAGGTTCAGGTGAGCTGGTACGTGAGTCGTCTGTGAGAGGCATTGTTGCAGGTCTAGGGTTGTCTGGTTCATCTGATCGGCGGCCCAGTTGGTGCATGTTATGGATGTGCTCTGCAGTTATCCAGGAATAGGACAGCCTTGGTGTCCTCAGAAAGGCCAATCGACTTGAAGTAGGCCTTGACAGGCCCAAAAAATCGAACTATTGGGTGAATTCGGATTTGGCCTCAAATTCAAAAATTCGGACTATTGGGAGAATTCGGATTTGGCCTCAAATTGAAAAATTCGGACTATTGGGAGATTCGAATTATCGGTCGTCGGATTAACGGAAGTTTACTGTATTAGGTTAGGTTAAGTTAGGTTAATCTAATCTAATCTAATATAATATAATATTTGTAAATTTTCGGCAGTGGGCGGGGCCTGGGGTAAGGTATCCGGCTCCGTACAGACCCTCCCCAAATGAGTACTGTATACCATGATTAGAGATTTTTTTGGATACAAGCACTTACGGTATATTCTCGATGATGTCACAATAAGCACCTGGCTGTGTTCGGATGTCTACACAGCAACTAGAAGCGTATAGAACTATAGACTTATGTGAATGTTTACATGTTAGCGAAGGGAAGAGCGGTAGAGGAGGACTGCATTTACAGGTTTATGTTCACTTATACATATTCTTATATTATACGGGTGGATGGGACTCGTTAGCCTTGGTAGGCAACTCATCTAGGGGAGACAACCTTATACAAATCCGGGTGGATGGAACTCGTCAGCCTTGGTTGGCAACCTGTCTAGGGGAGTAAACCTGATACAAATCCGTACTGCTTACCTAAGGGTAAGGCAGGTTAGTGGATGGATTAGCCGAACACCACTGTAGAAAAATAGTGCTAACAAGATACACAGGGGCCTCGGAGTCGGACGGATCCCAAATTGAGTGGTCAATCCTGTAAGTCCTTCACTAAACTGGCTCGGGTTGTCCCTCTCTCACAGGGAATGGGTCCGCTTGGGGGCATTCTGTGTATGGCCACCCTCGTAAGGGGAGTAAGGCGTCCGGCAATAGATAGATAGATACATATTCTGCCACATATTTGATTGTATATAAAAGTGTAGTGTCACTGTGTGTGGTGTCGTGTGGATGTAGATGTGCTGGAAAGTGTAAAAAGGAACAACTTGAGATGGTTCGGCCATGTGGAACATGTGGGAAGCGAGAGAATGACTAAGAGAGTGAGGTGGAAGGACAGAGAGGTAGAGTTAGACCAAGAGAGTGTTGGAAGGATGGAGTTAAGAAGTATATGAGTGAAGGCGGTGCTGAATGGGAGGAGGGAACAGAGGTGCATGGGGCCGTTTCGTTCATGGCCATCCCTTCGGGGATCACGGCGTCCGGCAATAGATAGGTAGATAGATAGATGCTCTCTCAAACTATATACAGTCAGCCCCCCCAATACGCGATTCCACAATTCGCGAAAACCCTAATACACGAGTGACCCCTCGAAATAACATTAATTAATTAAACATTAATTACGCGAGGTGGTACCACAATACACGAATCGAGAGCTAAGAAGGGGCCAAATCCGCTATTCCCGCTTGATACGCGAGCACGTCTACGTTTCGCGAGGCCCAGGAGTAGCTCTGAAAAAAGAAGAAGACGGGCATACGCCTGCCTTCCCTCCCGCTTACCCTCCCTCCCTCCCTCCCACAGTCCCGCTCAAGCGCTCATAGCCGTGCGGAGTGACCAAACGTTTGTAGTGCCTGCCACTTTTTTCGCCATGCCACGCCAATATAAGAAGATAACACACAAAATGAAGGTGGAAGTGTTGGATAGCAAGAAAAAAGGAGAAGGAAACTGTGCAATAGGCTTGTCAGAGTAAACTGTTCGTACGATTTGGTCAGGGAGGGAGAAGTTGGAGAAAATCGTGAAGTCCTACGGTCCTAGTCCTAGCCTATCTACTACTAATTTTAAGGTAAGGTTTCATATTTTTATTCATTGTTCTTATTATATATAAGATATAGACTGTACTGTAGAGCCAAAAATGTCGAAAATAAGGCCAAAATTTTTGAAAATAGGCCATAATTGAGAGATGTCACCCATATCTAATTATTCCTATTTAAAGTTAGGTCCACAATACGCGGATTCCCAATACGCGATGCCTCCTGTCGCCCCTATTCTCGCGTATTGGGGGGCTGACTGTAGTAGGAGGTTTGAAGATGGAATTGCAATACAGTCGCGAGCTGTGGCATAGTCAGTAGAGCGTCAGCTGCTGATCAAAGGTTTGGCGGATCGAGACAGAACTGTCAAAATATTATTGGTAGATGTCAAGCCCGGGCAACTTGACGGAGCGATTCGTGACAAACGCCTAATGTTCATGTTCTTGGGAATTACGGCGTCTGGCAAAAACAAAACAAAAATAAATAAAATTAGTACTGTACACATAATGGGAAAAATTTGGATGGATGTAGTTTTTCGGGCGTACGGTCGTCATGTTATGCGCTTGCAGTTACATTCCCGTCTATTTCGCGCTATATTTTCTGCTATTTGCCCCTTGTCATTACTACATGAATACTAGGTTAGGTTAGGTTAGGTTGCTTGGTGAGGCTATTGTATTTTTATATCCAAAGGCAGTCAAAATAGACGGGAACATGATGGGAAAGGTCCGACGCCACTACGCGTAGTGTAAACAAGGCTGGCGGTACGCCCGCACTTAACATTCTTGCCGAAAAATTTGTGCGCCCACTATGTTGAACCTTGCTCAATTTTTAACCCTAGATAGGCATACCCAATTAATAATTACCCTTAGGTTTGGCAACGTTGTATGGGGCGCATGGTTCCCACGTTCTTAGAGAGACCTACATAAAACATTCTACCCTCCAGTAGCTGCAGTATCAGCCCAGACAACATGGAGGGCGTGTCGGTGATGCTTTGCGCCTTTGTTTACATGAATTGTTAGCTTGCTTTAACCCTCCAGCCCCGGCTACACATTACATAAATATTCCCCGAAACCCGGGTGTTTTGGCCGAAAAACGTCTAGGCTAGGCTACCGTATATTTGTTATTCTGACTACTTCCCGCATTCCCACGCATCCCCAAGCGTAGCTGTGTTATTTACCTGTAGAATGGCGTTAAGTAGAGCTCTCTAAGTCAACTGGTTGAGTTGTGATGATGATTTCATTGGAGATAACTTTATGGCAAAAACAGCCACTTTACACTACTTTTCGATACTTAACAACAACATACAGGCACACACGAACAAGCGACGCTCTCCTTCTTGTGGCCGGAGATGCGGGGCGTCGGTCCAGCCGGCTGTTGTTTACATGCGTCGGACCGACGCCTCGCACACCAAGCTCACAGGCTTTGACCTCATGGGTGTTTAAGAGCCCTTCCGGGCAGCTCGTGTATGCTTTTTTATGGGCGTTCAAGAGCCCTTCCGGGAACAGAGGGTTAATACCGGTACCGTACTTTTGATGATTGTTACCTATGTAGTGTATGGTTACTGGTGTTTTCTTAATATAGGCCTACTAGAGGACTCAAGAGGTGGGGAAGCCTGTGCTTCAGGCGCAAAGGTATTCACTTCAGGACCATAAATAAAGGCATTGAAAATAGGTTTAGGACTCATATTTTTAGCAGTCCATTTTTGAGTTTTGTGACTTTTGTCCCAAAAAAGATTTCCTGAATATTTGTTGATATTTATTAATTTTCAGAACTCATACGGTATATATTTAATGTACAGTATTTCCTTTGATATGTTACCAGAATGTAGAGTACCGGTACTGGTTAAAATATGTACAGTACATAGCAAGTTTCATTAACAAACTTAGATTAGGGTGTTTTTTGTGTTGTTTTACTTGTAAGTTCTGGCAGAATCAACCTGGCCAACTTGCTAGTCCACTGCCTCTTCAATTTTCTTCAATCTTCATATAGGCTACTGCAGCTGCTCAATTATATAATTTGAGTGGTGGGCTGGATCTGTCAGAGTGAGGTTAATTTTGGTTTATTTAGTTTGCAAGTTTTACATTTTAATTTACCTTTTTCATCATTCTTTTTTTTTTTTTTTTTTCCGAGATTGGTGAAGGCAGTGGGGCTTTAATGGTGTGCCCCATGGTTCCCTAGTGTCTTACTCTCACAGCCCACTAGCACAATTTGGCCTTTCTCTCTGGCGTAGGGATGTAGTGACCCCACCGCCTACCACTTCGGTGGTGCAGTCAACCTCTGTAGCAGTTACGGCAATTTCTTGTTACTGCCTTATTGTAGCGCGGTTAAGGCTAGTGTGGTGCGGATTCGCCAGGTGAAAGTGCTTAAGGGAGACTTTTTTTTAGGCTTGCTGAGACACTGATACCAACTATACAGTACCAACATTGGCCACTGTGATGACATCATGGGGCTGTGTTCTGGGTCTTTATTGTAGGCCTACTGTACTACAGTAAGCAGACTTTCTATTCAACTGCTGAGCTCTGAAACTCTCTCCCAGAATCAGTCTTTCCCTCTTCCTATGACTTAAATTGCTTCAAACTCTGTGTGTCCTGGCATTTTGGTTTGAACGTCCTTGATTTTGGCCCTGTCACTCTTTCAACTCTAGAGGAGGCACTCGATACAGGCAGTTCTGCTTTTTGTCTCCCTCACTCACATAACAAAAAAAAACAAAAATTAAACCACGCTCTCTGTGGATGAAGTGGTCTTTAAAAAACCCTCCAGCCCCGGCTATGTATTATATATATATTCCTCGAAATCCGGGTGTTTTGGCCGAAAAACGTCTAGGCTAGGCTACCGTATATTCGTTAATCAGACTGCTTCCCGCATTCCCGCGCATCCCCAAGCGTAGCTGTGTTATTTACCTGTAGAATGGCATTAAGTAGAGCTCTCTAAGTCAACTGGTTGAGCTGTGATGATGATTTCATTGGAGAAAACTTTATGGCCTAAACAGCCACTTTACACCACTTTTCGATACTTAACAACAACATACAGGCACACACGAACAAGCGACGCTCTCCTTCTTGTGGCCGGAGATGCGGAGCGTCGGTCCAGCCGGCTGTTGTTTACATGCGTCGGACCGACGCCGCGCACAGCAAGCTCACAGGCTGTGACGTCATGGGTGTTTAAGAGACCATCCGGGTTCCTGTTACATGCTTTTTTATGGGCGTTCAAGAGCCCATCCGGGAACGGAGGGTTAAACTTGTATGTACCGGTATGTAAATACCCCGGGGGCTTAGGTTGTGTGGAATAGGAGGCTCTTCTGGTATGTTTTTCAGAAATATATCGAGCTTTCTTTTAAATGCTTCTGTGCCACATTTTGTTGTTTCCCTTATTTTTCTTGACAGGTAGTTAAGGGAGCCCACCTTGCTTTTTCTTGACAGGTAGTTAAGGGAGCCCACCTTGCTTTTTCTTGACAGGTAGTTAAGGGAGCCCACCTTGCTTTTTCTTGACAGGTAGTTAAGGGAGCCCACCTTGCTTTTTCTTGACAGGTAGTTAAGGGAGCCCACCTTGCTTTTTTTCTTTGGCTTGTATCCATTCAGCCTACTGTTTTAAGATGTTTACCCCCATCCAGGTGTCAATATTTTCCTGTTGAGCGGTAGCGAGCCAGCATATAAATATATTTTTGTTTATAGCAAGCTAAGTTTGTAAATTTTTCGATAAAAAAATCTCTCCGGCAAAACCGGATTTCTCCATACAATGCTGGCTCCCTATTGCTTGTCAGGAAGAAATTGACACCTGGATGGGGATAAACGTCTTAAAACAGTTGGCTGAATGGGGCCGAATGGATACAAGCCAGGGAAAGAGAGAAAAGGAGTGAAAGATTAAAAAAATAGCCGGTGACCCCCCCTTAAAGAGCTTTGGACCAAAGCTATTGAATTGTTCTGCCTCAACTGTTTTTAGCCGTTGTGACACAGAAGGTAGAGTCAAAATGAAGCTAATATAATCTCCCTCCTTTTGTTCCCCAGGTTGCTCAGCCCATCCGACTGATGCTGGAGTATGTGGGTCAGCCCTATGAGGAGAAGCTGTATGATATGGGTGCCGACGGTGATATGGTCAACTGGCTCAAGGAGAAGTTTAATCTGGGTCTGGACATGCCTAACGTAAGTAATGATAGTAGTAATAGTTATATAGTAGTATTGGTGGTAGTAATAGTAGTAGTGGCAGAAGTTGTATGATATCCTGTCAAAACTATTTTGCAGAATCTCTCAGTAGATAAGACTCCTGGTCCAGATGAAATTCCTCCAATAGTACTTAAGAATTGCTCCTTGGTGCTCGCTCCTGTATTGGCAAAAATTTTCCGTCTGTGTACTCATACCTCATGCTTCCCAGTACCCTGGAAAGAAGCAAACATCCATCCAGTTCCTAAAAAAGGTGCCTCTTCAGATCCATCAAACTACAGACCAATAGCTATAACTTCCACTCTTGGTAAAGTCTTTGAAATTATATTAAATAATCACATAATTAAGCATCTTGAGAATAATAAATTAATCAGTGATAGGCAATATGGTTTTAGACGATGTCGATCAACTGCAGACATGCTTTGCCTTCTTACGCATCAAATCAACCAAGCTACAGACCAACATGGTGAAACACATACAATAGCACTGGATATATCAAAGGCATTTGATAGAGTCTGGCATCAATCCTTATTGTCGAAGATGTCACACTACGGCCTTGCATCATTAGTTCCACTAATTTCTTCTTATCTTCATAACAGAAAAATATGTGCAATGGTAGATGGCCTTTATTCTCAATTTCACTCAATAAATGCTGGTGTTCCCCAGGGATCAGTTTTGGCCCCAATTCTGTTCCTCATTCATATCAATGATCTCATATCTACCACTCATAATCCAATACATTCCTACGCAGATGACTCAACACTCCACAGTTCCTTCACATTTACCAATTCTTTCACCCAACCCGATCTTATAAATTCAAAAATAAACACTGCAATTTCTCTGAACCAGGACCTTTCTAGAATTAATGGGTGGGGACAAAAGAATCTAGTTTCCTTTAATGCACAGAAAACCAAATACATTCAATTTTCTAACTGACAGAATCTCACTGACTCCCATATATTTTTTAATGATGTAAATATTCCCACTTCCCCTAGTATTGACATTCTCGGTGTAACATTAACTACAGTACTAACTTGAGCTGGACACATTATGTTAGAAGCATTGCTAAGAATGCCTCTAAAAAACTGGGACTCCTGTACAGAGTTAGAGAATTCTTCACTGACGAGCAGTTGGCCGTGATATATAAAAGTCATGTGCGTTCTCAGATGGATTACTGTTCACCTCTGTGGGGTGGAAGTGGAATGGTTGCATTGAGGCAGTTGGACAAAATTCAAAATAAAGCTATTTGATTAATCAATAACCCTGCAATCACACAGGACCTTCCTACATTATCCATACGAAGAAACGTTGCATCCCTTGCATTATTCTACAGATATTTTCACAGCAATTGTTCCGAGGAACTTGCTTCAATTGTGCCGCCGCTCCACATCTTTCCGCGTAGAACTAGGGCAGCTGAGAGTGCCCATGAATTTACACTTTCTCCTCCACAATGCAGAACTTCTGCTTATCAGAATTCATTTATCCCTAGAGCTACTACTCTTTGGAATTCACTTCCCTCGAATTGCTTTCCACAAACTTACAATCTACAAATGTTTAAATCCAGTTGTTACAAACATTTTATGAATGGAGGATGCCTTTAGGCACATGGACCTTTTTGTTTTATCTGTGTTTTTCCTTCCTCCGTTCATTGTCTCTTTAACCCGTCCAGCCCCGGCTAGTTTTGTAATGTTTGTTCACCAGAACCCGGCCGGTTTTCAAAAAATGGTTTTATTCCAGAAACAATAGCGAATGGGTTAGGAATGAAGGAAAAACCACGAAAAACCGCTCAAAAAGCTTAAAGAATGGTCCTACAGAGCCCCCGAAAACGTATTTTACAAGAGTAATAAATTGAAGGCAATTACCCCAAAAAACCAGGTTATTGCGCGCTCACGCGCACGCACGTGGACTTTGAGAGTTTTCAACCATCGGCACGGTTGCGTGGGATACGTACACAGTTCCCATACAAATCTGAGCCCTCTTGCGTGGCTACACCTGAGGTTACGGTCGGCGCAATTAGGGGCAATTAGGGTGACGCGCCAGGCGCGTCTCTGGGGCTGTGCGTTACATACATCGCCGACGCGCCAGGCGCGTCGCTGGGGCTGTACGGGTTAAAAAAAAAAAAAAAAAAAAAAAAAAAAAAATTGCCTTTATCAATTAGACAGCTGCACTCCATAGACTCTTTCAAAAAACAGTTGGAAACCTTTCTCTTCTGTAGGAGTTATGATTTTGCAAGTGGCACAGTGACAGGTCGTTACAGACTAACTGCTGCCATGTTAGATAGTTGTTGTTGCTTGAACTACAGGTAAACTGCACCACACTTCTCTTGATTGTGGTGCAATGTGTTACGAGCGCTAGTGAATTCCTCTGGAAGAACTGGCGCTTGTGAGAAATAAAAGACCAGATTATTATTATTATTATTATTATTATTATTATTATTATTACAGTATTATTATTATTATTCTTATTATTATTATTATTCTTATTATTATTATTATTATTATTGGTGCGGTTGGTGATAAGGTCAAGTACAATTTGAGTCTGGATATGCCTAACGTAAGTAGTGATAGTACATTAGTGGCAGAAGTTATAGTAGTAGCCTAGTAGATTGAAGGGTTGCTGCTACCTAGTTTTATAGTCAGTAATTAGTTCAATACAGTACTCAAATAGTGATAAGTGGGTTTGGGCCACGGAATATTACTAGCACGGGCCCAGATTCATTGGAGTAGCTCATATACCTTATCTCAGTACCATGACACATTTTTATTGTATACTTGGGTTCAGTTAGCCTAGTCAATTGTATACTGTACAGTTTAACCCTTTCACGCTCATATGACGCAGAGGTTGCCAGATTTGCAATAAGAAATAGAGTTCTCTCACTCTTATAATTACCTCTCCAAAATTAGATTTCTGCCCACAGCTAACTCAAAGACAACTACAGAGGTTGAAGTAACTAAACTAAAGGTTTCTAAGTACCCCTGATGGTAACAAAGGCTTTAAAGTATTCCTAATAGGCTCAAAATCGCGTCATATGTCTGAGAGGGTTAAGAAGGACCATGTTGTACAGAGGGTTTTTTGAGACCATATTTACCCCTTTGAGTCCTAGAGGTTAATTATAAGCTAAAGAAAATTGTCTAGTAGTAACCAGAACGTGTTGAAGGAGTTAATATCGCTCCCAATAGGTTGTACTGCTTATGTTTAACCCCTTGACGATTGTGACACATTGTAACTGCTAACATTTGGCAATTTCATGGAGCTTTAACCCTTCCTACCCGGGCTGCCTTAGGTAAGGACAGCTCGGCAGAAGGGCAGCTACCCGGCCGTCCTTACCTAAGACAGCAGCTTAATAGCCTAATTAAGCTTGGTCTGAACGCCGTGCGTACGGCGTATGTCAACAAACCCAAGCGTTGCGTCACCGCACCTCCGAAAACAAGAAGAAGACTCTTCAATGTTATTGTTCTGACGTCAGACGAAATTAGTGTCTGAAAAGCCCCCATATTGGCAACATCTCTGCAATATTTGCTCCACTGAAATCGTCATCACAACTGAACCAGTTGACTTCCAGAGCTCTACTCAACGCCAAAATACAGATTGAAAACCGCACTACGATTATAGATGAGTGGGAAAGTTCTAGCAGTGAAAATAAACATAAATACGGTAGCCTAGGCCTAGACGTTTTTCAGCCATTTCGCCCGGGTACGGGCGACCGTCCTTAGATAAGACTGGCCGGGTAGGAAGGGTTAAAAGAACCTTGAGCAATTAGAGGAGTAAAACTGATATCAATTAACCCTTGAACTACCACAGATCCTTAATATTAACAAAATTGCTTGCAGTATGTGTTTATATGCAGCTTAGGAAGGATCTTGAGCAATTAGAGGTGTAAAACTGATCTCAACTAACCTTTAAACTCCCACCGATCATTCATAAAATTGTCTACTGATAGCCAAAATAATATGTATAAGTGCATCCTTGAACACAGAGGGATATTATTACATAAGGCAATACCTATAGGATCAGGTTTGACCTAAGAACTACACTGTAAGATTCTGGTATGCAGAATAGAACACATAACCTGTAATAAAACTTGGTACTGTACACATTTTAAGCGTTTGAGAATTGTGTGCGGAGTTACATGGAGGGATAGACAGACGAATGAGGAAGTACGAAAGCCGTGTGGTGTGGATGTAGATGTGCTGGAAAGTGTGAAAAGGAACACCTTGAGATGGTTCGGCCATGTGGAACGTATGGAAAGCGAGAGAATGACTAAGAGAGTGTACGAGAGTGAGGTGGAAGGACAGAGGGCTATGTAGATCGAGAGAGAGGTGGAAGGATGGAGTTAAGAAGTATAGGCCTATGCGTGAAAGTGGTGCTGGATGAGAGGAGAGGTGTCGACTGACTGGGGACAGAGATGCATGGAGGTGATTCATTCGTGGCCACCAGTAGATATAGATAATTTGAATACATTATAGAAAGCTGTATAATTTAGGCATTCATTATAGATGATATGAGTAATGTTGAATATGTAAGTGTTCAAAAAGCCTGAAAAAGTGTTCCAATTGTTACACAAAAACTATGATTACACATTTCCCAATCTGTCTTTCCCTCATCCTATGACTTCAAGCTATGCGTGTCCATACATTTTTACTCTAAAGCACTGTTCCCTGCACAAATTCTGTTCCTCTTTGAAAATCAAAATAGTATTATTGAACTAGGAGAGTTCCTTGCCATGCAGTAATTAACTATCTTTCTTAGGCAACTGTTGAATAAGATACTACACTCTAAATTCAATTATACTATCTTTACTTACATGGATAAAAATCTCATAAAGGAACGGGATTTATGCTGGGAACTTTACCTTGAATTTGGCTCTCTATCACACTTTCAACTTTGAGGGGACACTTGTTACAGGCAGCTCTGCCTTTTGTCTCCTTCATACACATAGAAAAAAGAGAAAAGAAAATGCTGTCAAAGGGGGTAACCGTGGACACCTGGGGCAATTGACCACTTGTGAGTTTTGGTCTACATACATACATACAGTACATAATACAACATTTTGGTCTACATACATACATACAGTACATAATACAGTACAACATTTTGGTCTACATACATACATACAGTACATAATACAACATTTTGGTCTACATACATACATACAGTACATAATACAACATTTTGGTCTACATACATACATACAGTACATAATACAACATTTTGGTCTACATACATACATACAGTACATAATACAACATTTTGGTCTACATACATACATACAGTACATAATACAACATTTTTTAAGACTGAGTGCTTCACACATACATGCAGTTTCAGTCTCTTGTCCTAATGGCGGCGTTCCAGGCAACCCTTTTAAGGGCTGTTTCACTTGTCAAGTTTTTGGATTTGAGAGCGGCACTTATAGTCCAATCCCAGGTCTTCCTCGGTCCACCCCTTGGTGCAGCTCCCTCCACAATCACAGACCTGCATTTTTTCACCCAATTTTGTTCATCCATTCTCTCCACATGTCCATACCATCCCAGTCTACTTGTACGCATCACTTCGCTCATACTCTTTATACCTAAACGTCTCCTTAGCTCAACATTTGTTATTCTATCCTGCAGCCTGGCCCCACACATCCATTAGGACAAGAGACTGAAACTGCACTTATGTGTGGAACACTCAGTCTTAAAATGTTATTCTTACAGTTTCTTACAGTAGATCCTCTGGAAAAAGGCAAACTATGCCTGTGTATCCAGCTCAGTACCAGTACTTGCACTGCTGCGGTCGTTCACGGTGTTGGCGGCGGCGGTAGCAGACGCAACATTTTTACTATTCTGTATTTTGTTTTATAATCAAACTTCAAATCTTTTCTTCCCCCATGCTTTATCAAGATTAATTTTAAACTCCCTTATTGATTCGGAATGGACTACATACTGGGGCAGTGCATTCCACTCATTTACCACTCTATCACAAAATGAGTTCTTTGCCTTCTCAAGCCTATTTCTTTCTTTGTAAATTTTCTTAGAATGTCCTCTCGTTCTTGTTCCCTCCCGCATCAAGAAGATACCTTCACACACATCCTCATCGTACTTTCCTGACACTATCTTAAAAGTCTCTATCATATCCCCTCTCTTTCTCCTATATGCCAGTGTCGGAAACCTCTGCTCATAGCCCGCGTTCTTCAACGTTGGTACCAGCTTGCTAGCTCTCGTCTGCACTTTCTCCACTGCTTCTATATCCTTTACCATATATGGAGCCCACACCTGGTTCGCATATTCCAGGTGCGGCCTAACCAGCGCTGTATAGAGATTCCTGAAGATTTCTTCGTCAAGTGACACAAATGTCCTCCTTATCAGCCCTACAATTCTATTGGCTTTGTTTATCTTTTCCGCTAAATGTTATGAGAAATTTAATATTGTCTATCACTACTCCTATATCCGGGCGGGTGCCCAACCCCGAAAGGGGTTGTTGTTGTTGTTGTTGTTCCCTAAGCTGCCTGGCCGAACAGCCCCGAGTCCCTGAGGAAGGCCACGGCCACGATCGGGCTTTCCCACAGAGCTCTCATTGAGTGAAGGTTGTGTTGTTGGCGTAAGTGGTTGTGTGAAATGCAGTCTTCTATGATGTGTTTAATGGTATGGGGTGCTGTGTTACATCCCGGGCAGGCGTCGACAACGGAGTCATCCAGTCTCTTCTGATAGCTCAGGAGAGCTGGATGGTGTCCGCATCTCAGCCTGGCCAGGTGGACTCTGTCCTCGCGAGGGAGGGAGGATTCGGAAGGATGGATTTCGGGAGGTCGTGCATGCAGCTGCGTGTTGTCTGTGAGTGAGTGGATGGATTGGCGAGAGATATGAGTATGGATGTGCTTCTGGAAGTTGGTTCGGGGTGGGCAGGGAGGGAGAGAGGACAAGAATTGTGTGTGATACCGTGTGCTGGGTGTTGTTTTGATATTTCTTGGTGTCTGTGGGTGTGTTGCCATGTAGTTTAGTGGGTGGTCTTGGTTCGTGGAGGCTGCTGCCAGGAATTGAGTGCCTCTCATGTCCAGATGGTCTTTGACTTTGAGGATTTTGGTTTCTTGATGTAGATGATCTGTGGGTGCAGTAGCTGTGCAGCCTGTAATGATCTTCAGGGCTTTGTTTTGAATCGTCTGTAAGGTCTTATGATGTGTTTCAGCTAGGTTAGAAGCCCAGGCTGGGCTTGCGTATTCCATTACTGATCTTATGTATTGTTTATATACTGTGGTGGTAGTTTCTTTGTTGTGTCCAAATTTTGTGTGAGCAAGTGACCTGAGGGCGTTAAGTCTGGGTGTCAGTTTCTTTTTAATGTTTGTGGTGTGCTGTTTGAATGTCATATGAGTATCATATGTTACTCCTAGGATTTTGGGTGTGTGTGTATGTGTTAGGGGTGTGTTGTTTATGGTGAGTTGAGGGATGTATTCGTGTTCACCTGTCCAGCTTGTGAGCAGGGTTGCGGTGGATTTGGCTGGGGCTAGATTAAGTCTGTTTGTAGTGCACCAGCCATGTAGTGTGTTGAGATAGGGTTGAAGGAGATCTGTTGCTCTTTTTGGGTCATGGTGTGTGCATGTGAGTGTTATGTCTTCTACATAGGAGGCTAAGTTTATTTGGGGAGTATTGGGTGTAGTTATATCGTGCATGTACAGATTGAAGAGTGCGGGCGATAGGACGGATCCTTGTGGGACTCCGTTTGGAAAGTTTCTGATTTTTGATGACTGACCGGCAAAAGATACGTGTGCACATCTGCCTGCTAGGAAGTTGGCCAGCCACCTTTTTGTGTTGTTGTGCATGTTTGTGTTGTAGATTTTGTTTGTTAGGTTGTGGCGGGGGATGGCATCGAAGGCTTTACTAATGTCGAGTGTGGCTAATAGTGATCTGTGTGGTGGTCTAGCTGAGTTGATCCCGTCAAAAGCTCTTTGTGTAAGGTCTGCGAGAAGAGTGTTTGTGGAGTGCAGTGGTCTAAAGCCATGTTGTGTTGGAGCTAGGGGTAGGTCGGGTGTAATTAGTTGTAATACTAGGCGTTCCATGACTTTGGAGGGGGAGCAAAGGAGTGTGATGGGGCGGTGCGAGGAGGGTAGCGTGGGGTCTTTGTTGGGTTTGGGGAATGTGATGATGATACCATGCTTCCAAATGTCTGGTATTGTGTTGTGTGAATAGCTGTAGTTTGATATGTTAGTGAGTGTTTGTATGCCTTGTGGTCCCAGGTGTCTGAGGTGTATGTTGCTTATGTTGTCTAGGCCACAGGTGGGTGAGTGCTTGAGATTGTTGATGATATGCTTTGTCTGGTGATTGGTGAAGGGTGTATAGTCAGGGTCTGTGGGGAATTGTCTCTTACGTCGGATGACACATCGGTCGTCTTTGTGAGGTTTTAGGTGGCTGACATGTGAGAAGTGATTGATGAGAGTGTTTGCTTGTTGTTTACATGAAGGAGTAGAGTCTGTTGTTGTGATTGCAGCATGTGATTGTGTTGTGTTGCTGTTGGAAAGTGTGATGCTGTTTAGTGTTTTGTAGAGTTTTTTGGGGTTTGTTTTGTGATCAAGTGTTTGTAGGAAGTTATTCCAATTTAGTTTTTGTTGTTCTTGTATTTTGTTGTTAGTTTGGGTGTTGAGTGCTTGAATTTGTTGTGTGATGTCTTGTGTGTGGGGTGCTGGGGAGTGTTTCAGTGTGTCGCGTTTTCTGATGAGGTTTTGAATTTCTGGTGTGAAGTTGGGGTTGTGTCTTTTTCTGTTACCTCTTGGAATGTGTTTCTTGTCAGCGTTTTGGATAGTTTTATTGAGTATGTGTACAGCATTGTTGATGTTAGTGATGGGTGTACTGTTTAGAGTTGTGAAGTGTTGTTCTGTCTCATTTGTAAATGCTTCCCAGTTAGCTCTTTTATAATTGGTGTATGTGTGTTTGTGGCTAGCTGGGGTGAGTCTGGTTTTGGTGGTGATAATGATCGGGGTTCAACCCCGAAAGGGGTTGAAATAGGGAGCTATCCCCCCGCCAAAGGCGGCTTTCTAGGGCCTTTCCTAGCTGATGCTGAGAGGATTGGGTTCTAGTCATGTGGTGATGGGCTGGTCTATCAGAGTGAGAGCTGAGCGATCTCTGTCATACCCATAGCTTACTCTGACTGTTCCTTTTACTTATATATTCTCTAGATCTCAAGTGACGGCGTCTCTTCCGTGGATTGACCTCCCAATCTACCAAGATTGGAAGCCAAAGCGTCACATTTCTCCTTTACCCCTCAGCTTTCTCTTCATAATTGCTGAGGGGCACAGGGCCCTGGGTGGGGTTTTGGTTTCCCGGGCGTTTCCGCACACTCCTCAGCTCCCCGCCATGGAGTGGCTTCGGTCACCCAGGCTTTATTGTGGTCGGCAGGGAGGGTTCTGTGGGGGCGCTCGGTTATGGCCTTGCTCAGGGCCTTGGGGCTGTTCGGCCAGGCAGCTTGGGGAACAACAACAACAACAACTCCCATATCCTTTTCTGCATTCACTTCCTCCATCGCTTCATACATACTGTATCCTACCTTGTCTATGTTGCTGGTCCCAATCCGCATGTACTTGCATTTTTTTTGGATGAAAAGGCATTAACCAATGCTCAGACCATCCCTTCATGCCCTCCACATCTCCTTGAAGCAAACCCATATCTTCCTTACTCCTCACTCTTCTATACAGCTTAGTGTCACCCGCATACAGGTATACCTCACTTCCATTAGTTATAACTTCAGGTAAGTCGTTGATAAATATAACGAACAGCAGTGGTCCCAACACAGATCCCTGAGGTACCCCACTTGTAATTTCCCTCCACCCCGAGCCTATTCCATTCACCAGTACCCTCTGTCTCCGATCTTTCAGGAAGGCTTCTATCCATTTCACACATTTCTTCCCTATATTATAGCTTCTAACTTTCTCTATTAACCTTTTATGTGGGACCTTATCGAAGGCCTTCATAAAATCGCAATATACCACGTCTATTACATCACCATCTTCTAGAATTTGCATCCAATCATCTACCACCTTAATTAGCTGTAGTACCGTCGAGCTCCCCGGCAAGAATCCGAACTGTCTCCCACTGAAAAGTTGGTTTGACTTCATATGATCCATTATTCCTTCTCTAATTACCGTTTCCATTAGTTTACACACAACACTTGTCAAACTGACTGGTCTATAATTCCCTTGGTCATTTCTCTTTCCCTTCTTAACACCTAACGAGCGGCCTAGGCGGTAAATAATATGTAGCCACCAGCGGGGTGTTTTTACCCAAAATAGGGCTGTTTACGTGATCATTTTCATGCCTAAATAAGACCCAGAGCGTAAAACAAGTATCTATCCCTGAAAGGGCATAAACAGAGCTTTCCAATGACACCCCAACGATCCTTGTATGACCGCTAGTTTTCTTGCTACAATCGCGCAACACGAGTGCAAAAACCATGTAATTCGGTACTTTCCCTAAACAATTCACTGTGTAGCGAGTGTGAGAGGGTGGAGGAGGGTGGGATTCATGTCAGTTGGTCCACCGCGGTGGTCTGGAGCAGTCATACGCTCGCTACTCTCCTGCCACCACTTGTCTCTCTCTCTCAGCAACATTACGTGCTGAAAATGCCACACGACTTATGTTGTGAGCCGCCACATAGTCCAAATTTCTTTCACTCGACATATGATACGCGCCGCCAGTTAAGGGTTAAATATAGCTGTTATGTTCGCCTCTCTCCAGTCCATCGGGATTTGTCCTGTACAGTATTAAACGATACCTCAAATAACATTTTCAATGGCTCTAGTAACATCTCACCTCCTTCCCTTATGATTCTTGGGTGTATCCCATCCGGTCCCAGTGACTTACTTCTGTTAATTTTTTCTATAGCCCTTCTTATTCTAGCATGGGAAAACTCTATTAGTTCTAGTGCATGTAGTTATGTATGTATGTATGTACATCCATCTCACCATTCTCATCTCATTACGTTCCATTCTGTTGACATCCTCTACTTTAACGGCCCATGTTTCTGAGGCATACGTCATTGCACTTCTAACACATGAGGCATACACCTTTCCCTTCAGGGGGAGAGGCATTCTTTTCATGGTCAGAATTGGCAGCAGTTCTCTGAACTTCCCCCAGCCACATCTAATTCTAGCGACAGTGGCAGCCTCGGCCCCACCACCGGCAGAGATGGTATCTCCTAGGTACAGTATAAGGAAGTTGGAGCCGTAGACATCGATACAGTAGTTAGCAGAATTACCAGCTGAAATGCGGTTGTAGTACATATGCAGTATAAACACATACAACCATATTCAACATACTTTCTATCCATCAGAAACCTACATTATTTTATTTCTGCTTAATATCGATGTATACGGCTCCAACTTCCTCATAGCCTGAAACTCGCAAGTGGTCAATTAACCACTTGCGAGTTTCAGGCTATAAGGAAGTTGGACCCATAAACTTCGAAATAAAACAGAAATGCGATAATAATTAAGGTTTTTGATGGATAGAAAGTACAGTACAGTATGTTGAATTTGGCTTTATGTATTTATAGATATGCTACGACCGTATTTTAGTTGCTAATTCTGCTAATTATCGATGTCTATACCTCTAACTTCCTTATAGCCTGAAACTCGCAGTGGTCAATTGGAGACCCTTATTATGCAATATACTGTATAGAGATCTTATCAATTATTATGTTCCTTCCAACAACCAACTCTACTCCTAAAATCGATTAATGAAATTTACAAACACATGTGGCAGTCCGTGGATTCGAACCCAGGACGCTCACACCGAAAATCAACACCTTATGCATCGCACCACGAAGACAGTTAAAGGATGGTGGACACTGCCTACGATTTATTATGCAACTTCGAATCCTGCATATAAATCTAAGCATGTACACACATCCCAACTGCAACTCACGTAGGCTATGCATATGTGAATGGAAAGAGCAATTAATGGGGCCTTAACCCGGGAGCTGCGGGGAGACTCTTAAGAGTTCCCCCGGCGGACTGCGGGAAGACTCTTGAGAGTAAGTAAAATAAAAAATCAACTTTTGACATCGAAAAAAAAATATTTTTTGTATTTTTATTTTTTTATTTTTTTTTGGCCCCTGGGCCATGCAAAATCTCAGTCCTCTACCTCCCCTCCTTCCCCACTTTCCTCCTCTCCTTCAGTTATCACCTATTTTCCCTATTATTCCCTTATTCTGAGGTATATTTTCGTGCTAACATTAGCGAGTTGCAAGCAGGGTGTTGTCATCACTGATGGCAAGCGAGTGCAAGAGAGAGAGAGAGAGTATCAATCGACTGTGTCTCAGTGGCCTTGGGGGAAATTGGCGGGAAAGCAGTTTGCCTCACCCATACATTATACAACTCGCGGGCTATATCTCCGATTTTGACCATCCAAACGCTGTTTTCACTCGTTTTATTGTTGTTTCAGGTTAATACCTTTATAATCAACCCATAATAGGCGCATATGGATAATTATTAATGCTATTAATGGTACAATGAATATTTTAGTGACGGAAACACCTCAAATACGTCAGCACAGGGGGACGTTTTCAATTACCCCCATGCGCACTTGTTAGGTTAACCACTAGGGAAGTCCTCTCGATAAATTACTCCTGAACCAATATCAATTATTATGTTCCTTCCAACAACCAACTCTACTCCTAAAATCGATTAATGAAATTTACAAACACATGTGGCAGTCCGTGGATTCGAACCCAGGACGCTCACACCGAAAATCAACACCTTATGCATCACACCATGAAGACAGTTAAAGGATGGTGGACACTGCCTACGATTTATTATGCAACTTCGAATCCTGCATATCAATCTAAGCATATACACACAATTCAGAGATACACAATTGGCCAGCCCTACGGGGATCACAGCGTCCGGCAATAGATAGAGATACAGTCAGCCCCCCCAATACGCGATTCCACAATTCGCGAAAACCCTAATACACGAGTGACCCCTCGAAAATAACATTAATTAATTAAACATTAATTACGCGAGGTGGTACCACAATACACGAATCGAGAGCTAAGAAGGGGCCAAATCCGCTATTCCCGCTTGATACGCGAGCACGTCTACGTTTCGCGAGGCCCAGGAGTAGCTCTGAAAAAAGAAGAAGACGGGCATACGCCTGCCTTCCCTCCCGCTTACCCTCCCTCCCTCCCTCCCACAGTCCCGCTCAAGCGTCATAGCCGTGCGGAGTGACCAAACGTTTGTAGTGCCTGCCACTTTTTTCGCCATGCCACGCCAATATAAGAAGATAACACACAAAATGAAGGTGGAAGTGTTGGATAGCAAGAAAAAAGGAGAAGGAAACTGTGCAATAGGCTTGTCAGAGTAAACTGTTCGTACGATTTGGTCAGGGAGGGAGAAGTTGGAGAAAATCGTGAAGTCCTACGGTCCTAGTCCTAGTCCTAGCCTATCTTTTAAGGTAAGGTTTCATATTTTTATTCATTGTTCTTATTATATATAAGATATAGACTGTACTGTAGAGCCAAAAATGTCGAAAATAAGGCCAAAATTATTGAAAATAGGCCATAATTGAGAGATGTCACCCATATCTAATTATTCCTATTTAAAGTTAGGTCCACAATACGCGGATTCCCAATACGCGATGCCTCCTGTCGCCCCTATTCTCGCGTATTGGGGGGGCTGACTGTACTCCCATTATATTTTATTCTGACCTATGTTACTTGGATCTATGTTACTGAGATCATAATTACCCCTTTGAGTCGTAGAGGTAGATCATAAGCTAAAGAATGTCGTTTACTGGTACCCAGAATATGATGAATACCAGGGAAGATCTTCAACTGTAATCTTATCTTTAATTGGTATCATTACTATCACACATCTCCCTCTTATAATAATAATAATAATAATAAGCATGTTACTTATTTCTCATAAGCGCCAATTTTTCCGAAGAATTCACTAGCGCTCGAAAAGAGAAAGAAAAAAGAACAAAAATCAATGCATCAAAAGAAGGCTTATATACAACACACATTTAACAATCACTAGCAGTGGCAAAATAGCCTAAACTCTATAGCCATCTGTCATGACACCTCTCTCAAGATCATAGCTTCTCTCAAAGAGAAAAGTCTTAAGTTGTCTCTTGAAGCATTCAACAGAACTCAGTTGTCTCATGGACAGCGGCAACCTGTTATACAACCTCGGAGACATGTAGGGAGAATGACCTCTCAAAGAAAGAAGACTGCTGGAAAGCCCTTGGTTCATCAAGACGAAAAGGGTCATTGTCATGACGCACAACTACACCATGGTGTGCCGGTGGGCGCCTGAGCAGCTCTGCAAGGTACCTAGGCTCACCAAATTTGAGAACCTTAAAAGTCACCAAACACAACTTAAATTCTATTCTTGCTCTTACTGGCAGCCAGTGCAGTTCTATGTGAAGAGATGTAGTAGGAGTTCTAGGTGGAACACCAAAAATTAGTCTTGCGGCCCTGTTAAGAACAGACTGAACTTTCTTCAAAATATAATTTGGAAGACCCACCAACAGGGCATTGCAATAATCAACACGAGAGAAGACCAATAGCATTGCCTGGAGATAATTCACTGACAATAATTGTATGTATGTACAGGTATGTATATACTCAGGCACATACCCCATTGCTGGGGGTGGCCGACTCATGACAGAGCCCGAAACAGCAACCTGTAAAGTTCCAATTCTTAGGGTCCGGGACCACTTTCGCATTCCCTCGCCCCTTTCTCTGTCTCGTTGAGTATGAGAATTTTACAAGGGGAGGAGGATTCCTAGCCTCCTGCCCCCCAAAGATTAAAGGTATAAATAGGGCATGTAAAGGGTATATAAGATCGATGGGCATATTGAAAGTGATTTTCATTATTTCTTATCATTATTACATAGCTATACTGGTACTGTACAGTCGCGCTAATAAGTCATGTCCCAGCTGTCATTACGTTTGGCTTGCTCTGTGCTGTGTTAATGTCTGTCAGATTTTGAATAGGGTGGGTAAGTACAAAGGAGTACAAAGGAAATCAAGCAACAACAGGTCTAGTGACCCTTCTAGGCTGCTTGTCCTCCAAAACACTGAGGATCAAGTGTAGGAACATGTTTGTATGTTTCACTCGATATGAAGAAATCAAGCTTAGATAGATATTGCTGATAATAATTATTGATCAAAACATACTTGGTACTGAGACATCACTTATTAGCGCGACTGTACATACTGTTATACATACACTGTCATACATACAGTAGTGATTTTGATAAGTTCTTTTGTCTTTATATTGTGTCATCCCTGTTTTGGTTTGTTTATTATGCAAGTTTTACATTTTTAATTCAGGGTATATACGTATATACAGTTATTGGGTATTGGTAGCTGTTTTCATTATTTCTTACCATTATTATACAGATTTTCACTCTCACTCACTCACACTCACTCACACACAAACACACTCACTCACTCCTCTCTCTTACCATTTCCTTGAGATAATTCATTGTCAACCATTAAGGTTATAAAAAGGGTATGACGGGTATATAAGATTATTGGGTATATTGATAGTGATGTATTTTTCTATCCTTGTATTAGATGGGTTTATCACGGACTCACGGTCAATATACCATTAAAAGTGTAAATTATTATGGACACTTTATATACCCTTTTCATGCCCATAATTGAGTACAGTATAAAAAAAATGCCCTATTGTAACAAACGCCATGATGAAAGTCCAACAGGAGTAACAGTAATCAATATACTGTATACCCAATGGTCTTACATACCTTTTAATACCCTTGATTTTCCTTTTTGTACCCTTTTTATGCCCTTGATTTACTTACCATCCAGCACTGCTTTCACGCATATACTTCTTAACTTCATCCTTCCACCTCTATCTCAGTTTACCTCTCCCTCTCTGTCCTTCCACTTCACTCTCATACACTCTCTTTGTCATTCTTTCGCTACTCATACGTTCCACATGGCCGAACCATCTCAAGGTGTTCCTTTTCACACTTTCCAGCACATCTACATCCACACCATACCGCTCTCATACTTCCTCATTCGTCTGTCTATCCCTCCATGTAACTCCGCACACACTTCTCAAGTAACTCATTTCCACCCCTCTCACTCTTGGTTTGTGTCTCTCCAACAACGTCCATGCTTCACTCCCGTACGTCAATGTCGGGATTACGACACTATCATGCAAGGACTTCTTTACTTCCATGCTGACCACCCTATTTCTTGTTGCTGCTTTCAGCGTTCCGTTTTTTTTTTTTTTTTTTTTTTTTTTTTTTTTTTTTTTAACCCTCCGACCCCGGCTATATATTATATATATATTCCTCGAAATCCGGGTGTTTTGGCCGAAAAACGTCTAGGCTAGGCTACCGTATATTCGTTAATCAGACTGCTTCCCGCATTCCCGCGCATCCCCAAGCGTAGCTGTGTTATTTACCTGTAAAATGGCCTTAAGTAGAGCTCTCTAAGTCAACTGGGTGAGCTGTGATGATGATTTCATTGGAGATAACTTTATGGCCAAACCAGCCACTTTACACCACTTTTCGATACTGAACAACAACATACAGGCACACACGAACAAGCGACGCTCTCCTTCTTGTGGCCGGAGATGCGGAGCGTCGGTCCAGCCGGCTGTTGTTTACATGCGTCGGACCGACGCCTCGCACACGAAGCTCACAGGCTTTCAAGCAATGGTACAATGTTGTACCACCCGGGTTCCTGGGGCCAAAAAAAAATGGTACACGTGTGTACCAACCGGGTTTGAAGGGTTAAAGAGACAATGAACGGAGAAAGGAAAAACACAGATAAAACAAAAAGGTCCATGTGCCTAAAGGCATCCTCCATTCATAAAATGTTTGTAACAACTGGATTTAAACATTTGTAGATTGTAAGTTTGTGGAAAGCAATTCGAGGGAAGTTAATTCCAAAGAGTAGTAGCTCTGGGGATAAATGAATTCTGATAAGCAGAAGTTCTGCATTGTGGAGGAGAAAGTGTAAATTCATGGGCGCTCTCAGCTACCCTAGTTCTACGGGGAAAGATGTGGAGAGGCGGCACAATTGAAGCAAGTTCCTCGGAACAATTGCTGTGAAAATTTCTGTAGAATAATGCAAGGGATGCAACGTTTCCTACAACCCTCTTCCCCTGTTGCACCTTCTCCCTCACTTCTTCATCCATAGTCCCATCTTTACTCAACACACTGCCCAAATACTTAAATGAGCTGACATTCTCCATTGCCTGACCGTTCAACTTCACCTCACACTTTTGTGCCTGCACCCCTTTCAAAGACTATAACCTTGCTCTTCCCCGCATTTACCTTCAGATTCCGTTTTTCTCACACTGTTCCAAACATATTTACCAGACCCTGCAACTCCCATTCACTATCGCTCATCAGAACTGTATCGTCAGCAAACAGCAGTACTGTACAGGCAACTTCCACTTATTTCCTTCCCTTATCAGCGGTACACCAACATCCACTGCTCTTCCTTGTATTACTTTCATTACTCCATCCATATATATATTGAACAACTATGGAGACATCACACACCCTTGCTTTAACCCAACATTCAGATCAAAGAACTCACTCTGTTGTCTCTTTTTCCTGTACTACTTTTCCTACATGATTCACCCTGGTATAGCACTCGAGTTAAATTTCTTAGAAGAGCTGAACGTGAATGCCGGAAAAATAAAACAGACTCTACATGGTTGCAATATCTGTCGGCCAGAAGAGCCGTGGTCCACACAATCAAAGATGAAAAGAAAGTGTATTATCAGGGAAAAGTTGACTCATGTGGTAATGACCAGAGGAGGTTGGCTTCAATTGTAAACAGTTTACTTGGAAAAACAAGAGTCAGCTTAAGACCTTCTGTACCCGATGCGGAGTTGGCTGCCAACTTTGTGTCATTTTTTGCTGGCAAGATAACTCGCATAAGACAGGAACTGGATGATGCTTCTGTTGGTGAAAAACTTTCAGTTGTACTCCAACCCTGACACATTCCTAATAATGTCCTCTCATCCTTCCACTCAGTAGAGGTGGACATGATCTCGTCCTACATAAGAAACCTCAATAAAACATTTTGCCCGTTGGATCCCATAAATGTTTCCAAGCTACCAAGAGTCTATGATCACACAGTTGAGTTTATTTCCAAAATAATTAATAAGTGCTTCTCTGAAGGTAGCTTCCCACATTCTGAAAAGCATGCACTACTCTGACCTACTCTAAAGAAACCTGGACTTGATGTTGAGAACATGTTGAACTATCGTCCTGTCTCCAACCTGTCCTTTATATCAAAGATATTAGAGCGTGCAATACTTGACCAATTACAACCACTACTTCAGCAGAATGAAACTATCCCAATTTTTCAGTCTGCTTACCGACAGCATCATTCAACTGAAACAGCATTGAGTAGAATACATAATGATCTAGTTGAGAACATTTGCAATGGTGTGGCCTCACTATTGGTCTTGCTTGATCTCTCTGCGGCCTTTGACACAGTGGATCACGAGTTGTTATTGAGTGATCTTTATGATTGCGGTGTGCGTTACTCCGCTCTCTTGCTTCTTGGGTCGTACTTGTCAGGTAGATCCCAGAGTGTGATGGTAAATCAAATGGTCTCCGACTCGACACCCCTGCAGTATGGTGTTCCGCTGGGATCAGTTTTAGGTCCTATCCTATTTATAATTTATATCAGCAGTTTGTCTCTTCTGCTTCGTGCACATAATGTCACCTTTCACTTTTATGCAGATGACACCCAGATTTGTGAGAATCACAAATATAGTTGATATACGGAGTAAGATGGAATTGTTGATGTCTGATATCAAGAAGTGGATGAGAGCGAGAAAACTTAAACTAAATGATGGTAAAACTGATATTCTCATCATCCGAGGAAATAGAAGAGCTGATGATATAGTAGGTGCCCTCTTCATCAATGTGGGTGGATCTCAGCTGCGACCGGCCAACTCTGTTCGAAATCTGGGTGTATATGTGAACTCCCGATTAGATCTCAAAGAGCATGTAAACCAGATAGTTAAAAGTTGTTACTTGCACATCAGAAATCTCTATTTGGTGAAGCCGTTTATAACCAGACGTTGCCTCCTGACGTTGGTTCACTCATTGGTCTTCTCTCGTGTTGATTATTGCAATGCCCTGTTGGTGGGTCTTCCAAATTATATTTTAAAGAAAGTTCAGTCTGTTCTTAACAGGGCCGCAAGACTCATTTTTGGTGTTCCACCTAGAACTCCTACTACATCTCTTCACATAGAACTGCACTGGCTGCCAGTAAGAGCAAGAATAGAATTTAAGTTGTGTTTGGTGACTTTTAAGGTTCTCAAATTTGGTGAGCCTGGGTACCTTGCGGAGCTGCTCAGGCGCCCACCGGCACACCATGGTGTAGTTGTGCGTCATGACAATGACCCTTTTCGTCTTGATGAACCAAGGGCTTTCCAGCAGTCTTCTTTCTTTGAGAGGTCATTCTCCTACATGGCTCCAAGGTTGTATAACAGGTTGCCGCTGTCCATGAGACAACTGAGTTCTGTTGAATGCTTCAAGAGACAACTTAAGACTTTTCTCTTTGAGAGACGCTATGATCTTGAGAGAGGTGTCATGAAAGATGGCTATAGAGTTTAGGCTATTTTGCCACTGCTAGTGATTGTTAAATGTGTGTTGTATATAAGCATAAGCCTTCGGCGATGTCTTTTTAATTTTTTGATGCATTGATTTTGTTCTTTTTTCTTTCTCTTTCCGAGCGCTAGTGAATTCTTCGGAAAAATTGGCGCTTATGAGAAATAAGTAACATGCTTATTATTATTACATCGGGGCGGGTGCCCAACCCCGAAAGGGGTTGAAATAGGGGAGCTATCCCCCCGCCAAAGGCGGCTTTCTAGGGCCTTTCCTAGCTGATGCTGAGAGGATTGGGTTCTAGTCATGTGGTGATGGGCTGGTCTATCAGAGTGAGACTGAGCGATCTCTGCCATACCCATAGCTTACTCTGACTGTTCCTTTTACTTATATATTTTCTAGATCTCAAGTGACAGCGTCTCTTCCGTGGATTGACCTCCCAATCGGAAGCCAAAGCGTCACATTTTTCCTTTGCCCCTCAACTTTCTCTTCATAATTGCTGAGGGGCACAGGGCCCTGGGTGGGTCTTTGGTTTCCTGGGCGTTTCCGCACCCTCCTCAGCTCCTCGCCATGGAGTGGCTTCGGTTACCCAGGCTTTATTGTGGTCGGCAGGGAGGGTTCTGTGGGGGCGCTCGGTTATGGCCTTGCTCGGGGCCTTGGGGCTGTTCGGCCAGGCAGCTTGGGGAACAACAACAACAACAACAACATTATTACATCGGGGGTGGGAGGCCAGGAATCCTCCTCCCCTTGTTGTTGTTCCTCAGGCTGTCTGGCCGAACAGCCCCAAGGTCCCGAGCAAGGCCAAGGCCATAAATGAGCGCCCCCACAGAACCCTCCCTGCTTACCACTAATAAAGCCCGGGTGACCGAAGCCACTCAAATGCGGGGAGCTGAGGAGGGTGCGGAAACGCCTGGGAAACCAAAGCCCCACCAAAGGCCCTGTGCCCCTCAGCAATTATGAAGGGAAAGTTGAGGGGCAACGGAAAAATGTGACGCTTTGGCTCCCAATCTGTCAACATCTAGGTTGGCAGTAGGGGAGGTCAATCCACGGAAGAGACGCCGTCACTTGAGATCTAGAAAATATATAAGCAAAAGGAACAGTAAGGATAAGCTATGGGTATGGCAGAGATCGCTCAGCTCTCACTCCTTGTAAAATTCACCTACTAGACGAGACAGAAAGGGGAGAGGGAACGCAAAAGTGGTCCAGGATCCTAATAATGAGAACTTTAGTGGTAGTTGTGGTTGTTGTTGTCATTCATTACAATTTTCTTTCTATGGCTCCCGTACTACATCAACGGAGAACTCAAAGCATATTATTATGTGTTGATGTTGGTTGTTGTTTTGTAGTAGTGGTAGTAGTTATAGTTGTTTATCATTACTCTTTCCTTCCGCAGATCCCGTTCTACATCGACGGAGAACTCGAGCTTATTCCTGTATTATGACGAGGATGATGGTTGTTGTTGTCGTAGTAGTAGTTGTTTTTGTTGTTGTTTGTTATTACTTTTTCCTTCCGCAGCTCCCGTTCTACATTGACAGGGAACTCAAGCTTATTATTATGATGATGGTTGTTGTTGAAGTTATAGTAGTAGTAGTAGAGTTTATTGTTTATCATTACTTTTTCCTTCCGCAGCTCCTGTTCTACATTGACAGGGAACTCAAGCTTATTATTATGATGATGGTTGTTGTTGAAGTTATAGTAGTAGTAGAGTTTATTGTTTATCATTACTTTTTCCTTCCGCAGCTCCCGTTCTACATTGACAGGGAACTCAAGCTTATTATTATGATGATGGTTGTTGTTGAAGTTATAGTAGTAGTAGAGTTTATTGTTTATCATTACTTTTTCCTTCCGCAGCTCCCGTTCTACATCAACATGGATCTCGAGCTTATTATTATGATGATGGTTGTTGTAGTTATAGTAGTAGTTATCATTGTTTTTATTGTTGTTTAACATTACTCTCTCCTTTTGCAGTTCCCGTTCTACATCGACAAGGATCTTAAGCATATAATGATGATGATGATTGTTGTTGTAGTACAGTAGTAGTAATAGTAATAGTTGTTGTTGTTATTGTTGTTTATCATTACTATTTCCTTCTGCAGCTCCCATTCTACATTGACGGGGATCTCAAACTTATTATTATGATGATAATGGTTGTTGTATTATTAGTAGTAGTACTAGTAGTAATTTTTGTTGTTTTTATAGTTGTTTATCATTACTCTCTCCTTCCGCAGCTTCCGTTCTACATCGACGGGGATCTGAAGCTGACCCAGAGTGTGGCTATCATGAACTACATCGGCCGCCAGCACAACCTCTGCGCGGACACCAACCTGCACAAGGCCAACGTGGACATGCTGGTACAACAGGTTATGGACATCAGGAACAAGTACTACGACGTCGTCTTTGATGAGGCCTATGTAAGTTAACGGGAGAAATTGTCTTTGTTTGCCCTGTAACAAGGTCACGCCCTATCCCTGTTAAACAAGGGAAGTTATAGGGGCCTGAAAATGCTTGACCAAGTCATGAAGGTCTGTGAGATAGTCTTTGAAGGTATGATAAGGGAAAGCATTTCTATCGACGATATGCAGTTCGGTTTCATGCCAGGACGTGGCACAATCGACGCTATCTTAACAGTCAGGCAGCTGCAGGAAAGATATCTGTAGGCTATCTTATGTTTGTAGACCTGGAGAAGGCCTTTGATAGGGTGCCCTGAGAAGTTGTGCTGTGGGCTATGAGAAAACTTAGCATAGAGGAGTGGCTGGTGCGTGTGCTAATGAAGATTTATGAGGACTCACGAACGGCAGTGAGGGTGAAAGGTGTACTGAGTGAGGAGTTTATGGTTCGTGTCTGATTTCCACCAGGGCTCTTGTGTTAAGCCCTCTCCTCTTTGTTATGGAGGCACTATCGGGTGATTTCAGAATTTGACTCCCCTGGGAACTGTTATATGCAGATGACCTAGTACTTATCGCAGATACAGTAGGGTCCCGCATAAAACGTGTTCGCATAAAACGAGTCTCGATTAAAACGACCGACCTAAAATATTAATATTTAATTTTCGATCAGAACGAATGTGATCACATAAAACGAGTCCGCCGCCAAAGTGGGGCAAATCCGGGGAGTTTTCATATAGAGCGCCGAAATATCGTACAAAACGTACGAAATATCGTACGCTTTCATATAGAACGCCGAAATATCGTACAAAACGTACGAAATATCATACGCTCCTGACGGAAATTTACGCTTCCAGTGAACATTGACGATATTGGGCCACCAAAATGCTGTGTTCACATAAAACGAAATCGCATAAAACGCCCTCGTTTATCGACCATAAACTCGTTTTATATGAGACCCTACTGTAGTGCGCGGAATGCCGAGGTCAAGTTCAGAAGATGGAGAGAGGGCATGGCAAGTAAAGGGTTAAGAGTTAACATAAATATAACCAAGGTTTTACACCGTAGCTTAGGTCTAGGAAAGGTAGAAAAAAGGGGGGGCATACACATGCACAGTACAGTATGCAGGAAAAGGCTGGGCGCAAACTCAATAAAGTTTAGCGTCTGCCGCAGCTCGGTACATCACAAGACGAAGCGCTGGACTAGAATAAAGGGATGTCTACCAAGGAAGAAGTCCGAAGTTGAGAAATTTGTATGCATAGTTTGCAAAGGCGAGCTTGTATTCAATGACTGGTTCGAGAGCGTCAACTTTGGCAATAGGCACTGGAGATGGTGGACAAATTTTGCTACTTGGGAGATACCATCTCTGCCGGTGGTGGGGCTGAGGCCGCCACTATCTCCAGAATAAGATGCGGCTGGGGAAAGTTTACAGAACTTTTGCCACTACTCACCATGAAAAGACTCCCTTTCCCCTTGAAAGGCCTGTCAAAGCGGATGATATCAACAGAATGGAACGCAATGAGATGGATGTGTGGTGCCAAACTGCAAGATAGGATATCAAGTGAGGAGCTAAGGAGAAGGTTAGGTATCAAGAGTATCAGTGATAAGATACATACTAGCAGGCTTGGATGGTTTGGACATGTGGAGAGGATGGATGAACAAAGCTGAGAGAAAAGATGCAAGTCCATTAATGTGGAGGGAGCTGCACCAAGGGACGGACCAAGAAAGACGTGAGATCGGACTTTGAGGTCTGATCTTAAATCAAAGAACCTGACAAGTGAGGCAGCTCTTAACAGGGTTGCCTGGAAGGCCGCCATTAGGACGTGAGACTGGAACCGCGTTTTGTGTGGAGCACTCTGTCTGTAAATCTTATGTACAGTATGTATGTTTTTTTTTTTTTTTTTTTTTCTATGTGATTGAGGGAGGCAAAAGGCATAACTGCCTATAGCGAGTGCCTCCCCCATAGTTGAAAGAGTGACAGGGCCAAAATCAAGGGACGTTCGAGCCAAAATGCCTGGACACACGGAGTTTGAAGCAATTTAAGTCATAGGAAGAGGGAAAGACTGATTCTGGGAGAGAGTTCCAGAGCTCAGCTGTTGAGTAGAAGAAAGTTTGAGAGTAACGTTTCACTCTTGGGTTGGAGAGTTGCACAGAGTAGGGGTGGGATTGAGTTGCAAGACGGGTACCACGTGCCCTACGTAAAGGAGGTGGTATGCACTGGGATAGCTCTGAGGAACACTGATTATTATAGTAGCGATAGAATAGCAAGAGAGATGCAACATTGCGGCGGAGAGAGAGATTGCAGAGAGTTGGTGAGTGGACGGGAGTTAATGATACGAAAGGCCTTCCTTTCAACTTTGTCTAGGAGAGCGGTGTGAGAGGAACCTCCCCACACATGTGAACAATACTCAATACAAGGGCGCACTATGCCCCTGTACAGAGCAAGAAGCTGTGCAGGGGAAAAGAACCCCCTAAGGCAGTTGAGCACACCCAGCTTCTGGGAGGCTGCCTTAGCAAGACTGGTAATATGGTCCTTCCAAATGAGAGCAGAAGAAAAAGAGACACCAAGAATATTGAGAGAAGATGAAGGGTTGATTTTTGTATTGTTGAAGAATAAGGGATAGTCCGCTGGGAGATCCTGACGGGTAGATAGATGGAGAAATTGGGTTTTGGAAGCATTAAAGTTAACAAGGTTTTCTCTGCCCCAATTGGAAATAGTATTTAGATCAGAATTTAAGAGTTCTATGGCTTCATTACGTTTGTCGTTGAGGGATTGCTGGCTGGGGCGTTCTGAAAAACTAATGGAGTAGTGCAAGGTTGAGTCGTCTGCGTATGAATGGATGGGAATTAAGGTACAGTTAAGGAGATCATTTATAAAAATTAGAAAGAGAATAGGAGATAGGACAGAGCCCTGAGGAACACCGGAGTTTATAGGGTGAGGAAGTGAACAATGGCCGTCCACAACCGCGGCTATGGAACGGCCGGAAAGGAAATTTGAGACAAAGGCACAGATGGAGGGATAGAAACCAAAGGAGGGTAGTTTAGAAATTAAAAGATTTATGCCAGACTCTATCGAAGGCTTTCGATATGTCTAGTGCAATAGAAAAAGTCTCACCGAAGTCCCGAAAGGAGGATGACCAAGAGTTAGTAAGATATGAAAGAAGATCACCAGTAGAGCGACCCTTAACCTGACAAGCGCGATATAGACCTAGGTGCTAGGGTAGTTATTTGTGCATTTCTAGCCCTGGATTCTGACAGAATTCGTTATATTTACAATATAAAGCATTATTTGTTTTCGGTATGCTTTTATTTTACATATATGATGTATATATGAACCTTCAAGAGTGCTAAAATAAGTGGGAAAAGCATATGGGTGGTGAAAAACGAAGATATTGGCCACCCGGTCATAATCTCAGGCGAGAGAGAGCCACAGGCAGCCCTCCCCTCTCGCTGTCTGGGAGTCAACTGAGACGAGCGGGGCGGTGTGTGCCGGTGTCTGGGTGTTGCATAACGATCTTTTATGCAACCCACTTGTGCTACATTATTGCGGGAGAGAAAAATAACCGATAAATGATGATAATAAGAGGAAAAATAGGTGATAATTGAGGAGGGGGGATTAAGGTGGGGAAGGAGGGGAGGGGGAGGGGTGAGAAACACATGGATGAGTACTAGAGGGGAATTATCTCACCTAGAGACAAAATCCTTTGTTTTGATAGGCCCTTTTTTTTTTGGAAGGCTTTTTTTATGGTCTTGCTTCCGTAAGGCCTATCGCGTTCCCTATAGGAAGCCTTCCGTGAGGCCTATCGCGCTTGCCGGGTTAAGGAAGCCATACTGGCGATCTGAGAGCAGATTATGAGAAGAGAAATGCTTAAGAAATTTGGAAGCAAGAATAGTTTCAAAAACTTTAGAAAGACAAGAGATAAGAGCAATTAGACGATAGTTGGAGGGTTGAGAGCGGTCACCCTTCTTTGGGACAGGTTGAATGTGAGCAAACTTCCAGCATGAAGGGAAGACGTTAGAGGATAGACAGAGACGAAAGAGTTTGCCTAGGCAGGGAGTCGGCACGGAAGCACAGTTTTTGAGAACAACAGGAGGAACACCGTCCGGACCGTACGCCTTATTAGTGTTAAGCCCAGAGAGGGTAGAAAGTACATCTTTAGAAGAGATTAGGATATTAGGCATAAGTAAGAGAGAGGAGGGCGGAGAGGGAGGAATAGCACCGGAATCATCCAATGTGGAGTTTCTAGCAAAAGTTTGAGCGAAGAGTTTAGCTTTGTCAGAGGAAGAAGTGATGGTTGTGCCATCAGAGTGGGAAAGGGGAGGGAAAGACGAGGAAGAGAAATTGTTGGAGAGGTTTTTGGCTAGATGCCAGAAAGCTTGGGAAGAGCTAGAGTTGGATAGTTCAGTGCATTTATTATTGATGAAAGAGTGTTTGGCAAGTCGAAGAACAGATTTGGCTTGATTCCGGGCAGAAACATATGAAGAATGAGAGTCTTGAGTTTTAAGGCGTCGGTACCGTTTGAATGCTTCCTCCTTATTGCGGACAGCAGTAGAACAGGCGTGAGTAAACCAAGATTTTTTAGCATTAGTCTGAGAGAAAGAGAATGGAATGTATGCTTCCATGCCCGATAGGATTACCTCGGTAATGCGTTCAGCACTCTCCGAGGGTCCTCGGCCATGGAAGCAGAAATCATTCCATGGGAAATCAAAGAAGTACTGCCGAAGAGCCTCCCAGTCGGCAGCGCCAAAGTGCCACAAGCGCCGCCGGCTAGGAGGATCGGGTGGCTGTACTGGAGAGATGGGACAGGTGACAGAGATAAGTTTATGGTCGGAGGAGCCCAAAGGAGAGAAAAGATCGACAGTATAAGAAGAAGGGTTAGAAGTTAGAAACAGGTCAAGAATGTTGGGCCGATCTCCGATGCGATCCGGGATACGGGTGGGTTGCTGAACTAACTGCTCTAGGTCATTTAGGATAGAAAAGACGTAGGCTTGTTCACCAGGTGGATCAGTAGTGTGAGAGGAGAGCCAATGGCGGTGGTGAACGTTGAAATCTCCTAAGATGGAGATTTCTGAGAAAGGAGAAATGGATAGAATGTGTTCCACTGTAGAGTTTAGATAGTCAAAGAATTTGGGAAAGTTGGTAGAGTTAGGGGAAAGATAGACAGCACAGAAATATTTAGTAAGAGAATGCCAGGAAAGTTTGAGCCATAAAGTTGAGAATTCAGAGGAGTCGAAATCGGGAACACGAGAACAAGTGAGTTTGTTGTGCACATATGCACAACATCCGCCTTTGGCTTTGAAACTAGGGTAGAGAAAGTAGGAGGATACAGAGAAGGGGTTGCTGGATGTTGCTACAGACACCTGAGTTTCGGTGAGGAAGAGAAGATCAGGTTTGTAGGAGGAGAGATGGTGCTCAACAGAGTGAAAGTTAGAGGAAAGTCCGCGAATGTTGCAGAAATTAATAGAAAGAGTAACAGGCCGAGGTCCAGGTAATTGTGTGGGGTCGTCAGGGGATGGTCGGTCGGGTGAGGGGGCATTTATGGTCCCCCCCCCCTGGGCACTCCGAGGCTGGGCTACAATTCATAATTTTTTTTTTTTTTTAAATTTTGGTGTGGAAGAATGAAGTGTGGTGTGCATGTTTAGTGTAGTGAAGTGGATAGGAAGAGGAGGTGTTTGTGAGAGCTAGCTGGATTGCTCTCAGTGTAAATGAGGCACAAAGAAAATCAGTAAGAGAGGCCAAGCAAGTGAAACAGGAGTTCCAGCGACTCTTTATCACATGCCTATAACCTCACCTGGGTCTAGCCCTGATCGATTGGTGCCTACAATCTCCCCACTTATGTATCTTCATGTATCTATGAACGGCGTTAAATACTGCATCATCTGCTTCATTATTATTATTTGTTTAGTTTCCTTCATAGACCATCAAGCTTGAAAGAAATACACCCAAGACCTCCCTGCAAGATAAATTTGTGCATTTTTCGGTAGAAAAATGGCCCAGCTTTTAAATTGCACGCTCTCTATCATTCACCAGGTACGAAGGATCTGTGGGAATTATAAGGGTAAAGATTATCTCATTTAATCCTCTGATTTCCATATACCCTTCTTAATCTGAATAAGATCGTGATCTATCACTCACCAAGAAAAAATTGACACCTAAATGGCACGAAAGGTCTTAAAATTGACAGAAATGGGGTGAAAGGTCTTAAAATTGACAAACTAATGGGGCAGACATCTTAAAGCCTGAAAACTAATGGAGCTAAACATGAGGGAGAAGGGAGTCTATAAAAATGCCCCATCTCCCCTTAAAGTTACTCCAAGAACTCCACTCTACCGTTCTTGTTATTCCCGTGCCGATAAGTTGAATACAGTACAGTAAAACTCCCTTTTATCCAAACGCAAATATCCAAAAATTTCAGTTAATCAAAGTTTTGTTATCCATATTTTTCACTAGTTTTCACTTATTTAAGCCTCTCTGGGTGCTTAATTGCATCAATTTAACCCCTCTGATGTAGACATAGCTTAAATTAGATGATAAATTGAAGTCAAGACAGCCTAGAAATGGTTTTAAATGCATTGAAAACAGGATATTTGGCCATTTGTACACATATTTAGCTCTATATAGAGAGACACATTTATCCGTAAAAATCGCTTATCCAAAATTTCGAAAGACTCATGATTATTGAATAAAAGGGAGTTTACTGTACAGGTCTCACTCACTGTCCGATATAGAGAGACACGTTTATCCGTAAAAATCGCTTATCCAAAATTTCGAAAGACTCATGATTATTGGATAAAGGGGGGTTTACTGTACAGGTCTCACTCACTGTCCGATGTGGGGCCCCAATTTACGTTATTATTATAGGTGTTTAGGTGTTTGGGTTTGGGTTTTGGCTGCTCTGAGAACACATCCCCATTTGAGAACACATCCCCACTGAGAACACATCCCCATTTGCCCCACTAATCTTGGGGTTTGCTATACAGGTCTCCCTCGATATACGATTGGGTTATATTCCTGAAAACCCGATCTCAAATAGAAAAATCGTATAGCAAACCCTAAAATGAATGAGGATGCGTTCTGGGACCAGCCAAAACCCAGACGCACACGCCGAAAAACCTATACCAAAACCGCGTACCGGTATTCAACTCCTCATTACAGGAAGACCAAAAGGTACATAGGATTTACACACCATATTCAACATCTGACGGACATTAATACAGCACACAGCGAGCAAAACGTAATGACAGCGGAGACACGATTTATTTGGTTAACCTACAAATAAACAGGAATATGAAAAGGGTAATTAAATTGTCGTTAAATTGCATCCTAATAATGATAATAATAATAATAATAATATTTTATTCCAGACTCACACAGTACAGAGGGGACCATACTGGGGTCCATATACAGTACTCGCGGTTGAAAGTGTCGGCAAACACTTGAAGCACGGGATTTCTGGTAACAGATGTTTCGAGGCATAAAAATTGCGAGAGTGTGGCGAATCGTATGTCTGGCAACTCTGCCAGGTACAGGCATCTCCTTGAAGGAGCATAAGCACATCAGTTGAGAGGCGACCGTGGTGACGACTGGATGTACGTCGGTGATAGGGCCGAGTTTTTCAGCCATCTTACCCATACCGGAGGTACTATACCCACCCTCTCGCCAGTGTTATGGCTTCCAAACCTCATTTAACCACATCCCAGATTGAGGTTATAAAGGCCCTTCACATTGAACATAAAACAACCAAAGAAATTAGTGTGCATACGGGAATAAACGTTCGTACTGTACAACGGTGGGTGAAGAAGGTACGAGCAGCTGGCCAGGGCACCACGCCAACACACAAGAAGAGGCCAGGAAAAAAACCATTGCTGGGGCCCCGGACCCTGCATATTATCAAGAGGCAGCTGGAAGCTAATCCAACCCTTAATGCTACACATATAAAGCAAAATAATCCCCTGCTGCTGTCAAATGTTGCCATACGTACGCACCAGGCGTGGTGCCCTGGCCAGCTGCTCGTACCTTCTTCACCCACCGTTGTACAGTACGAACGTTTATTCCCGTATGCACACTAATTTCTTTGGTTGTTTTATGTTCAATGTGAAGGGCCTTTATAACCTCAATCTGGGATGTGGTTAAATGAGGTTTGGAAGCCATAACACTGGCGAGAGGGTGGGTATAGTACCTCCGGTATGGGTAAGATGGCTGAAAAACTCGGCCCTATCACCGACGTACATCCAGTCGTCACCACGGTCGCCTCTCAACTGATGTGCTTATGGTCCTTCAAGGAGATGCCTGTACCTGGCAGAGTTGCCAGACATACGATTCGCCACACTCTCGCAATTTTTATGCCTCGAAACATCTGTTACCAGAAATCCCGTGCTTCAAGTGTTTGCCGACACTTTCAACCGCGAGTACTGTATATCTTACAGTAACATATACATATTGTACAAACAAAAAATTAAATAAAATTAAATATAATAATACCCAGCACTGTGTTGTTGTTCCCCAAGCTGCCTGGCCGAACAGCCCCAAGGCCCCGAGTAAGGCCAAGGCCATAACCGTGCGCCCCCACAGAACCCTCCTTGCCGACCACAATAAAGCCTGGGTGACCGAAGCCACTCCATGGCAGGGAGCTGAGGAGGGTGCGGAAATGCCCGGGAAACCAAAGTCCCACCCAGGGCCCTGTGCCCCTCAGCAATTATGAAGAGAAAGTTGAGGGGGCAAAGGAAAAATGTGACGCTTTGGCTTCCAATCTTGGTAGATTGGGAGGTCAATCCACGGAAGAGACGCCGTCACTTGAGATCTAGAAAATATTTAAGTAAAAGGAACAGTCAGAGTAAGCTATGGGTATGGCAGAGATCGCTCAGTTCTCACTCTGATAGACCAGCCCATCACCACTGTGTTCAGTACCATGCCTCACATTATTTAGCTACCGGTACAGTATAGAAATACCGGTACTGCACTATGAGGTTCAATACTGGTATGCTAATTCTGTTGAGTAGCAGACCTGAATACATAACATAAGGTTAAATAATGAGCAACCTCCTCCAATATGCCTGAATCCTACAGGTGTACACTATGCTGGGAGTTTGTTGTATTTTAATTATATTGTTCTCAGAAGTGTTAAGGCGCTGTAAAAAAAGTATCTAAGATTAACAGTAAAATATAACGTTGGAAAACCATATTCAATGTAACGGTTTCTTATCAGTATTATGCCTCTAAATCACGATAGTAAGACATTAAATAACTGGTAGGCCTAATATTTATGGTTAGGTATGTTTGTGATTGCTATAATTATGGTACAGTACTATGTTGGCAATACAGCAGCCTCTCCTGTGGCCGTAAAACAAAAATAAAATTAACATATTTTACAGAAAGGGGTTAAATCTCTAGATGTGATAAGGGTATGTTATTATGGGCACTTTATATACCCTTTTCATACCCAAATTATATAGTGTGTCGGTTTATTGTTTTGAGGCTGAAAATCTACAGTTTTTTCTTAACCTAGGTTGTTGTTGTTGTTCCCTAGGCTGTGTGACCGAACAGCCTCAAGGTCCCGAGTTAGGCCAAGGCCATAACTGAGCACCCCCACAGAACCCTCCCTGCTTACCACTAAAAATAAACCAGGTGACCGGAGCCGCTCCCAAGCGAGGAGTTGAGGAGAGCGTGAAAACGCCCGGGACACCGAAGCCCCACCCAAGGTCTTGTGCCTCTTGAAGGGAAAGTTTGAGTAAAGTATTATTACATTATTATCTATTGTCTATTATCTATTATCTATCTTAAATACAAGGTCACATGCGACCGTGAGGAGACGAGTTCCCATCATAGTACATACGCAGATGCACAGTGCCTTAGACCACTCGGATAACCCGACCCGATAGTGAGTGTGTGTGTGTGTAATAATATTAATAATAGTAATAATAATAATCGGTTTATTATTGTGTGCATGTGTGTTTTATTTAAGCATCCTTGAAATTAATAATATTAATGGGTAATATTCAATCCCCAGCCCAGCAAGGAGGCAGAGTACCTGAAGGATCTACCGGTCCAGCTAAAGATCTTCTCAGACTTCCTGGGAACCAAAGATTGGTTCGTTAACAATAAGGTCAGTTACGGATACCTTTATAATGTACCGGTATCTATAGTATTTCTCTCTCTCTCTCTCTCTCTCTCTCTCTCTCTTCTCTCTCTCTCTCTCCTCTCTCTCTCTCTCTCTCTCTCTCTCTCTCTCTCTCTCCTCTCTCTCTCTCTCTCTCTCTCTCTCTCTCTCTCTCTCTCTCTCTCTCTCTCTCTCTCTCTCTCTCTCTCTCTCTCTCTCTCTCTCTCTCTCTCTCTCTCTCTCTCTCTCTCTCTCTCTCTCTCTCTCTCTCTCTCTCTCTCTCTCTCTCTCTCTCTCTCATTAAAAAACAAATAAAATGAATTAACTATATACCATATATACTGTATATATACCGGTATACCATATATATATATATATATATATATATATATATACATATATACAGTGTTATATATACTCTGTATATAAACAACTTAGTGGATTTTACTCCTCAGATCACAATAGCGACCCATTTAAGCTGAGTATAATCCTCAAATATTCACCATAATACAGTACAAGGCAAATTATAAGTACCGTACCGTATAATAGCCGACTCCACAGGTTCTTCTCCTTCCCAGAATCTCAGTTGCGGACTTCCCGATATACGAGTTCCTGTACGTGCACACAAGGTACGCCCCCGATAGTATGAAGGCCTTCCCGAAACTGCAGAGCTTCGCGTCGCGGTTCGAGGCCCTCCCAGCCATCCAGAAGTACATGAAGTCCCCCAAGTACCTCAAGTCTTGCAATGGTCTCCAGGCCAAGTGGGACAGCAGCAAGTAATACAGTAAGGAAACAAGCAAGTCATTTGTTGTTTATTTATGGAAGTAATCAATCAATCTAGCAAGCAATTTAGTTGCATTTATTTATCTACCGGTATGTATTTATATTTTTATTAGGAAGTAATCAATCAAGCAAACAAACAAGTAATTTGTTGTTTATTTAGCTATGTATTTATATATTTACTATAGTCCGTTCATTCTAGGTTGGGCAGAAATTGTAACCTCTCGCCTCTAACTCAAAAAGTACTAGAGTAATCAAGCTAATATTTATACCAAATCGGAAGACTTGGCTAGGGAATATGTGTATAAATTGACAGCTCATTTGCTCTAGCCCTTTTTGAGTTACAGAGGTTAGAGGCTACGATTTCTGCCCAACCTAGAATGAACGGACTATAGGAAGTAATCAAGCAAGCAAACAAGCAATATATTTGTTTATTTATCTGTGTATTTATATATTTACTAGGAAGTACCGGTAATCAAACAAGCAAGCAATTTATTTGTTTATATATCTATGTACTTTATTTATATATTTTAAAATGTAAAACTTGCAAACTAAACAAACCAAAATTGGGACAAGGACAATATAAAGTCAAATTAAATTATCAAAATCGCTATGTGGAAACAACGCTTACTAAAATGAAATTTATGAAATAAAAGAACACAATCCACCACATAGGGTGTACATTACTACATGAGCAAGTTAATCTGTTTCCCAAGCAAACTAATTGCACACATAACAACGCACTATCGTCACGTTCAATGAATTAGTCAAATTTGGGAAGTCCGGGAAATAATCAAGCAAAGCAATTTATTTGTTTATATATATATAATACTGTATATATATATATATATATATATATATAATATATATATATATATATATATATATATATACACACACACACACACACACCATGTATTTCAATCATATGTAGGCTACCATACCCAGTTAGCTTACAATACTTACATTAATCTTTTCTCAGGTTGAAGGTTCCGGCTGGGCGGCTCTAAAAGGAATCTGCCAAAAAGTATGATAAATTGTGAGAAAACAAAATAAAGTTTGATAATAAATTGGTAGTGATTTACCTTTGATTGATTTATACACCTTCTTATGGTAATGTGATATGGGTTCATTCCTATCTATCCATTGCCTGACACCGTGATCCACGAAGGGGTGGCCACGAACGAACCGCCCCCATGCACCTCTTACCCCAGTCAGTCGACGCCCCTCCTCCCATCCAGCACCGCTTTCACACATATACGTCTTAACTCCATCCTTCAACCTCTTATTTGGTTTACCTCTCCCTCTCTGTCCTTCCACCTCACTCTCGTGCACCCTCTTAGTCATTCTCTCGCTTCCCATACGTTCCACATGGCCGAACCATCTCAAGGTCTATCTATCTATTGCCGGACGCCTTACTCCCCTTACGAGGGTGGCCATACACAGAATGCCCCCAAGCGGACCTATTCCCTGTGAGAGGGACAACCTGAGCCAGTTTAGTGAAGGACTTGCAGGATTGACCACTCAATTCAGGATCCGTCCGACTCCGAGGCCCTCTGCGTATCTTGTTAGCACTATTTTTCTACAGTGGTGTTCGGCTAATCCATCCACTAACCTGCCTTACCCTTAGGTAAGCAGTACGGATTTGTATCAGGTTTACTCCCCTAGACAGGTTGCCAACCAAGGCTGACGAGTCCCATCCACCCGGATTTGTATAAGGTTGTCCCCTAGATGAGTTGCCGACCAAGGCTAACGAGTCCCATCCACCCGAATGGGTCCTACTTCGTCTATTTATCTATAAATGCTAAATTGCTATGGGCACTTTACCTGCCCTTTTCATACCCGAAGTTTTGTTTTCTCCTTTTTACTATTTTGTTTCTTCCTTTTCAGACAAAATAAATTCTTCACCCACAAGCTTTGAATGGAGTATTTCGTTTGATATGTAATCAATTTCATCTCTATCTGTATGGGTCATTTTTCTGGCTCCCCCTGCTTCCTCATGTTTAGCCCCATTTATTTTCAAATTTTAAGACATTCGGCCCCTTAATTTGGCAATATTAAGACCTTTTGCCCCATTTCTATATCAATATCAAG